>SAYO01011740.1:16667-27890 GCA_004023745.1 Recurvirostra avosetta | reverse complement strand
GGGGGGGGGGGGAGGAGGAGGAGGAGGGCGGAAGGGTAAAGAACGGGGCACCGTACCTCGCCGCCGCGGTGAGTCGCGTCCCCGGCAGGCGGAGGCGGGCCGCAGCCGAGCTGGCCGCAGCGGCAGGCGGGGCAGGCCGCGCCTCACCCGCCGCCTCCCCGCCGGCAGGTTCCCGGCTGGGCCCGCCGCCTCCCCGCCCCCCCCTCCCCCGCGCGGCGGCGGGGCTCATTGTGGACCTGAGCCTCGGCACGTAGCCGCCGCGGGGCGGGCACGGGAGGACACTCCGCCCCGCCCCAACCGGGACGCTCCCGGCCCTTAAATGCGGCCCGTGCGCGGCGGCGGCGGGCGGCCGCGGCCTGCCCAGCGCGGCCCTGCAGCCGGTGGCGATGCTCGGCGGGCTGCGGCTGTGCCTCCCCTCGGAGGACAGCGAATAACGCGAGGGACGGCCTTTACCACAGGGCTGCGCCTTCCCTTGAGCTTCTCGGCAGATTTTTAAAAGCACGCTCTGCAGTTACAGCATATGAAGATATGTCCCCCCGATTTTTGTTTTCTCTTAGTGCCTTTTAAATGAAGTAACACCCTGGAAGTTAAAGACATCATCGTTACCATTTTATTTAACCAATATGCTACGATCTCCCATCTTCTGTTACAAAACACAAGTATCAGTGATGCTGTTCCCAGGCAGGCATCACAAATCCTTATTACAGCATTATTAAACATACATATCAGCCTTCCACAGCCTCACAGGCACCAAAGTACCAATTAAGATGCTTATGATCCATGTCAGAGCAGCTGTCTTTCTAAACCCCAGATTGTAACATTTAAACAAAAGGTTCAATTCACATTTTGCCCACTCATTTAACCCCCCACCCATTTGAACAGACATGTATAAGCATACACCTACAGCTGCGCTGAGAAGCTTTTCAGGTAGAAAATGATATTTTAGAAATTAAACCACAGAACTTCCAACAAAGATGCAATTTCCTGTCTAAACTACAACTTTCCTTTATCAAGTGCCCCGGGTAAATCCCCTCCTGTTACAAGGAACGCCTAAAGCTTTAATCCACAGACGGTGGTTGTTCAGCACAAACAGCATTGCTGTACAGGAACCAGAGGCAGTCATGGCTGCAGACGTTTGTCACCCAAGGACAAAATGCTCTAATGACTCTAAATGCTTCTTCCACTGCAACTGTCTGTAAAAGACATCACAATTCAGAGAAGCAAATGTTTGTGGATTTGTCTGTTAAAGATTTCCCAATCAAATTAATTAGTGTTTTAAAGATAACCCCAGAGCAGAATGTAAAAACAACATTGGGGTTTTTTTAATTTACAGACTAGAGGTGAGTTATCATTGAGGTCAAGGAAACCAGGAATTCCTTAGCTTTACCATAATGAAAGGACATAGAAACACTTTCTTACTGCCCATTTAAAAAATAAGCTGATACCCTGGAAAAATACCACTAATCCTAGCTTGAGGTAAAAATTGTAATAGCTTTGGTAATAATTTTCTATGCTTCCGCTATCTTCATTCAAAATGCTTTCACATTTCACATTAGCACATTAATGCAAGTTTTTTTTTAAAAGCACTACAATCACACTAGAGCAATCCCTGTGCAACTTCAGAATCTGGGTTTCCTACAGAATTGCAGGAATGCAGCATTAGCTGACATTTTGTTTCCTGTGCCTTTGGATGAATATTTTCATACTAAAAAGCTGTGCCAATCTCGCAACTTATTCCACAAGGATACAATAGCCATAGTTGCATTGACAAATACAGTGATAGCACAGATGAGAGTTCTAAATTAGGAATGTGTTGAGATTTGCACTTAAAGGCATCACTAAAATCCTTCTGTTTCACACATCGATGATTATGCTTTCATTTATTATCCAAACTTGATATAGTGATTCTTCAAAAGACATGACAGTTTTGGATATTTCTGTAACTCTGCACAGATCGTATTTAAAATATTTTTTATTTCCTCCCATATTTCTTTACATTTACAATGAAAAACAGATAACTACATGAAAATAGAAACATTTGCAGAAACACTGAAACATTGAGGACATCTTAGGTACACAAATATACCTACCTCATCCACTGGCTTAGGAATACCTGGACTGAATTATATTCAATTTAAGAATACAAACAAAAAAAAAAGGGCAAAAACTTGTTCAAACTGAAAAGCATGCAAGGAATCAATGTTTCAGTGCATGGTATAAGATTATACTTGTGTAATCATTAGCTAATTAGATGTCCCGTTAATTTTATCGCCAAGAGCAATTTCTGCTTTCCATTAGCTATTTATGCCACTTTCCCACAGAACATGAGATGAATTACCATCAGCACCTTGCCTGACAACCTGAGAGAAGGAAGCACCATCCTGTTTTAATCTGCCCCCGGGGAGGTAAGTTAATACCTTTGCAACACTGCAAAGGCTACTTCCAAAAAAACCCTCACAAAATAAAAGCCTTCCTATGTCAACAGTAGGTAGCACTTAAGAGCATTAATTGCTTTTATGGCCTCTCTTGATGTATTTGGCCTCCATTGCTACATTTAACATTTATACCTACATCTAAAGCGTTTCCACCAAGAATGAAATAGAAGACTAAGTATTTCTCTATGAAAACAGTACGCTGCAAACAACTTCAGCAAGCTCTAAAGGTTATGCATCAGTCCAGCCTGACACCGCAAGCTCTAAATGCCTCGTCAAGTTAGTGACAGCCTATGCCAGTCAGCAGCTGTCAGAATTAGGCAATAAATCTCAGTTACAGCTGGTAAACATGTATTCCATGAAATCTGTACTCCCCAGGCTTTATACATGCTGTTCCCATAGAGGTCAGTGGGGCACCACACAGCTCCATGGGATGATCTAATTTATAATAGGGACTCACAGCTAATTTAGCCCAGCCCAAAACAACACCGGTTTGGTGACGGTTTCCAACCAACTGTTTAAAATCAAGCACACTGGGAATTTTATCCTGGCATGCTAATCAGATCACATGCTTATTGCACAGCTGATGATGTTCAGGAGCAGCTGCAAGAACTTCTACCATGTTATGGCCTTGAGCAAACACTCTGGAATATCTGGATTCATATTAGGAAAAAAGCCAGAAATTGCATATGTCATTCAGGAAGGACCACATTCCGGTGCAACCGAGAGAGGACCAAATATCATTTATAGATGAAGTTACACATTGGCTTACATAAAGAGAATTTAAGCAGTTAAGCTAAACTACGGTTGTTTGCATTTTACCCATTTTGGCCCAAAGATGACATGAACAGTTGCCCTAATGGATTGAACAGGAACAGCTTTCACATGTGAACGATGTTTAACTGAGCTAGAAACACAAAGGATTTTTCAAGTGTAACCTACTGTTTGCAACGAGAATGTCACTCAGTATTTCAAGTAAATTAGGTCCTCTCTCCCCCAAACAACAGATTTTTCCAAACCCAAGCCTTCAGTTGACATACAATTCACAGAGAATCATTAAATCAGTGTCAAACCCATAAGATTATCGCCGTTTTTTCTGCTTTGCAATTCCCCCCCAGTTTTTGAATAATAGCATTAATTTTTTTCAGGATTCTGTTCACAGTTGTAACAGCTATCCAAAAATACACTGTGTTCAATTATTATAACCATTGTGGCTATCAATGCTGAAAGCTAAAGCTTAAAAAATATCAAAACTTGTGATAAAACAACATCAATTGGCAACACTGATGTTATTTACTACTGGGAAAAAAAAAATCAGCAGCAAAACCCCTCATAAGTATCAAGTCATATTTGGAAGAATGGGAAACTTCAGCGGGAGGTCAGCTCTCCGCCTGCATGTGTGGTTATTCACAGGGGTATATACCCATAGATGGAGACACATAGACGACAACACACCCAGTACAGAGAGACGATGGCTTTTAGCTACTGCAACAGGGAATCAAGGTCCCAGCAACAGGTCTTTTCTTAGCAACCGTCTTGAGACGGCTTTGTGTCACTGAGAAGTCACATACGAGCCTCACCCTGCCGCAGCCCCTTGCCTGTGCAACACAGATGCAAAGTGCTCATGAGTAATGGCTACCGCAGTGTGCAAGCATAAGGTATGCACCAGCTGCCATTGAGAGCCCAGAAACGCAGCAGCCTCTACAGCAGCCATAGGTACCAGGGCTGGCTAGGCAAGGGGGGCATCTGGGAGAGGCTCCCTGTTACAGAGAGAG
This sequence comes from Recurvirostra avosetta, assembly GCA_004023745.1. Taxonomy (NCBI): domain Eukaryota; kingdom Metazoa; phylum Chordata; class Aves; order Charadriiformes; family Recurvirostridae; genus Recurvirostra; species Recurvirostra avosetta. The sequence continues at coordinate 23,683 of SAYO01011740.1, read as the reverse complement.
GCTCCCCTGTCTCCCTGCCCCTCAGCCCAGAGCACCAGCCGGCCCAACCACCCAAGAGGCCAGGCCCACCTCACCCAGAGCCAGTCTGGCAGACCACTGCCACCAATAAAGCTCTTCCATGCACCCAACCTCATCCTACAGCGTTTTACCTCCCTCTTCTGCAAACACGTGAGTTTTTCTCCTCTTTTACAATACAGTTAAAGCCACACAACCTAAGGAAATTTCGACTCTTAAGCAGCACCCCCAGGCCTAGCCGCCATCTTAAGTAGGGGCAGCACGCCGCCATCTTGGGTGAGGTTCTTCCTTTCTAAAGCCCGCGGGGGCGGAGCGAGGGGGCGGGGCGGCTTATTTATGCGCTTCTCTGCCCTTACCCAAAATGGCTGCCGGCGCATCCCATCCTCCTCCAGCCAGGCGGTGCCCTGGCCCCCAGTGGCTGCTTTGGCCGCGCCCTATGGTGCGGTGCTGCGGGAAGCGGAGGCGCTGGGCCCTCCCGCTCCATTCACAGTGCCCACACGGGTGTGCTGCTCTGTGCCCGGGCAGGTATTGGGGGGGTGGGGGGGGGGCGCTGGGGCGGGCTGAGGCGCAGCCCGCCGGCCGGGTCCGTGAGGGGGATGGTGTGGCAAGGGGCCCACCGCGGGCCCGGCGACCAGGAGCCGCTGTGGAGAGCCGCGTCCCCCCCCTCAGGGAGCCGTCGGCGGCCCCTCCTGAGGAGCCGTTGGTGGGCGGTGTGTCGGCCGGGGGCCGCGGCCCCGTCTGCCTGGCGGGGGCCGCTCCGGGCGAGTCCCGGCTGAAGGACTGGTGTTATCCCCGGGGCGGGGGGGAAACCCGAGGTTTGTGGGGTGTTGGCAGCGCTGCAGCCCCGTCCCTCAATGTGGGGGGACGCCCAGCGAGGGGAGAGCGGTTAGTGCCTGGGTCTGACGGGGGGAGGCGGGTGCGGGACGGGGGGCGAAGGAATCTCATCTCGGTGCGTGGTCCCGGCTCGATAGATGTTTGCAGTGAAGCTTTCAGGGTGGTGGTTTGGATGGCTTTTGCTCGCTTGCCATCCGTCGGGAGCTTGGAGGAAGCATCTGGGTGCTTATTTCTGTGCTGGAGAGCAGTTTAATGTCCAACCCAACAAATTCAAGCAAAATTAGCAGCCCAAAGGTATCTCTCTCTGTAAAACTGTCATAGTAAAACTTTGATGTTCACATAAAGGCACGTTTATGACTTATTCTATTAAGTGTAACTTTTAAGAAGCTGCTTTGGTGCTTTTTATTCCCCGAGGCACCGATCTCGCAGGCGGCTGCCATTGACTTTGAGTGTCCAGCGCTGAGCTGACGCTGACATTGGCATGATTGAACTTCACTGAATGAATATGGGGGGGAGATGTCGAAGTTCACATTAATGGATTTCACATTGACAGATATAACTGGCATGTGTGTGAATTGCGTTTTAAGTAGGGTGTGTTGTTTGTGAAATACAGCCAGGTTTCTGCAGTGGTCTTTAGGTATTTGATAACTTGTTGATATTTTTTTAGGTTGGAGGCAGGAGAAAGCTTTGTATGTGTTGAAATATTTTCCGATATATTGAGAGCAACTCGCAGGAGTCATTTGAAAATTAAAATTTGATGCTTGACATCCGGAGGAGATGGAGCGTGCCTTATGTATAAGTGGCTTTGTCTCTTGGTTTCACATTCTCTCAGATGTGTTGCTAAGAGATTAAAATCAGTTATATGTGCTTTTTATTTCACTGAAAAGACTTGGCTAAATCTGCTTTATTAAATTAAAAAAAAAAAAAAATCCCTGGAGCTTTGTATCTAAACTAGCCAGTTGGTGCAGAATTGCAGGAGTGTCATGTAGTATCTATAGTAGCAAAATGACTGAAGGACTAAAAATTGCATACTTTTCTTCTGTAATAACCTGGATGTGCTTGGGCCTGCTCTCTAAGTGTTTTTCATGGTTATTCAAAAACCTGTTGAATGTTGGCATTCTTCTGGAAGCCTGTTATTGTGGGCAGCTAACAACAGCTTAATGCCAACCTCCTAGGAGCTGGAGCTGTGAGCAGAGAGTTGGCTATTTAATGATTAAAGCACCAAGTCAATAGAAGGAGTTGGCATTCATTGTATTCAACAGTAAATGAGCTGTTTAATGCTCTTGCAGTCCCCAGAATGCTTCACAGATAGAGCTTCATTACACTGATCAGGAAAGTAGATGTCCTTTTTAGAAATCCCTTTTGAGGAAGTCTGTTTAACCCCCCCACCTTAAGTGATACAAAGGTGGTAACACAAAAGAGCAAAACGGAAGATATCCTTGATTAAGGCCAAGGTATATCATGCTAACATCATGACACAATGCTTGGCCCATGCTTTCACTTCCCATTTACTTTTACTGGATTGTGGCCTTCATAATAAGGACATGCATCTCTACCAATTTGTGCAAGAGAAGCAGCAAGCAGCTTGTCCTTTCTCTAGGGACAATTCTGAAAGATCAGCTGGGTCCTTATTTGCCTCTTGCATCTCATACAAATCAGTCTTTATGCTTGTGTTGAGAGTGTTAGGCTAGGATTGGTTTTTGCACTGGAGCTCACAATCATGCCAGAAGTCAAATAATTTTATGCTGTAAACAGTAAAAACTTGCTGAAAATGCTGCCTGGGATTGCTCAGCTCTTCCTGTTTTTAATTAGTACCTCTCTTGTTTTATCTCTGCTGTTACTTTCTGACTAGGTTGAAGGCACAGTCTTGTTGGTGAGAGACAAACATACTTCTTGTTGGAAGCTCCTGGTTTTATTCTTGAGTTGACTTGAAAGATGGGAATGCCATATATGGCATTATGTGACACTGGCACTGCTGGGCTGAGGCTGTAACCCTTGCTGGTCTATCGGGGATGAGAGACACAAAATCTGTGTTGCAGAAGGCTGCATTGTCCTGCTTCAGCTGCCAGGCTAGTCCCTCATGGCAGCCTTGGCAGTTAGCAGGAAAAATGCTGTCAGAGAACTTTCCATTGCTCTTGCTGTTTCATTTGTTTGAAGTGTGCCTGAATTAGCAACAACGTTGTTCCAGGTTCTTGTTTTTCACATTTTCTTCTGGAATCTGGTTGTGATAGAAAGGAAGAGACTTTTGTCCCCAAAATGAGAAGTTTCTCAAAGAGTTCAGATTCCTGCTGTTGTTGTGCAATGTCTCCACATGACAGTTTTTCTTTGCAGTTTTTTTTACATGTGCATATTGCTCTTCCTGTGAAAAAGACTATGTTCTTACTCTGAACATCTTTTATAGTCTAGATTAAGACTTGATAACTCCTGACAAATGCTAGGGAGAGAGATTGTTGGAGTCAGCAATGATTTTAAATTATCTTTTTTTGTCAGTGAGGTTTCATGAGTCAGACTGGGCTGTTGGGAGTTTCTTCTGAAGATGTACATGTTGGTTGAAAACCGCTCAAGTTCCCGTCTTCATCTGAAGAGGTCACCCGGCATCCGATCTTGGTCCCTCTTTGTTGGTAAGACCATAATATTCCTCAGTTTATTTCAGAGCTTGCTTTAAAGGAAGGTAGTCACAGAATAAATTCCTGAAAGAGCCTCTAACAAGAGATGCCTGTCTTTTAGGCATTTTTCTTTGAAGAAGAGGAATCATCATGCTTTGAACTTCTCCGTTAGCATAGCTGCTAAATGAGTCTGAAGTCTCCTTCTCAGTGTTGTAGTTTCACTGTGAGACTGGTAATTTTTACAGTCTGTTATCTGTAGAACCTCAGAGGCTCATGGACAGAATTTTAAGGGAGTCCTGAAAGATGAAGAAAAGAAAGTCTATTATATGTCATGTAGCAATGTAAATGTGAAGCTTCTGAAGGGAATGCATACTTACATTGGAAAACATCTAGGTTTTCAGAAACAGAAAAATGTGCAGTGGAGCGATGCTGGGGTTAGGTCTTACATGTGGTTGGCAGTGAACTCTTAACGGCACTGTGCGTATGAAATAGGAAGTGATACAGGATGTTCTGAAAGGCATCTGGTTTTAAACACTACTCAATATGCAGAAAAAATATAGGGAGTGGTACTTCTCAGGACCACCTGAGAGAGCTGGTAGGGAAAATGTGGCATATTCTGCTTTCCAGATGAGTAGATCCCATTGCAGTAACACTACAACACTGTCATTGCTTTCAGTGATGTCGTGGTGTCAAACTCTCATTGAGACAAGATCTGTGCAGTTGCAGCAGCACTCTGGGGCAAGAGGTGCTTTTCCACTGCTTCCTCCTCAATGAGAGGACACAACTTTATTGCAGAAGTGTTCTTTTGGCTCCACAGAGCACTTAGAGGGGAAAAATAACCGTTGTAGTGTTTAGCATGCTCAATGTTGTACTGCGCTTGAGAGGAAGTATGGTGTAATGGTTAGATTGAGAGTCCCTCTGAAATTCTGTTCCTGATTCTGTCATGACCTTTTATTTCTGACTTCAGCCCCTGTGCTCTTTAGTATCTTTGCAGAATGGGAGTTGTTTTTATACTGAGTTCAGAGAAAAATAACTGACTGTTTCTTAAAGTGATCAATGTTGCAATCACCTTTGTGCCTTTTTTGAAAAGTGATGAACTTGTGAATATTCATATGTTTTTCATCAGGGAATTTTAGGTGGTTTGAGCTGCTGGTTTGTCTTAATTCTCTCCCCTCTCATCCTAGGAATAGCCTCCATAGGTTTGGCTGCTGCTTATTATAGTGCAGGTAATGGTCTATCATATTTTTTTTTTGAAGATTTATTTCCTGTTGATCTGTTCTTCATGCTGATGACTCCTCTCTGCAGCTTCTGTCTGGCCTTACAAAGGCAGTCACAAGTACCTATCACATTTTGTGGTGTGAATATTAAAATCCAATAATAATTGTTGCCTGTGTGTGACTTACTGTGCTTTAATGCTCTATTTCTTACTCAGCCTCCCTTTCCATTTGTAAGAGTATTTTTAATAATGATATTTAGTACTCTGTGGCATTTTGTACGTTCAGTGTGTTTTATAAATGTGATTAGCTGGTCCTCAGAGCTCTCCTGGGAAGACACATAATGACTGTTTGCCACGGTAATGAAATGATTACCTTGCCTTTGATGGAAGTGCTCTGTTTCTCTGGAAACGGTTAAATCATCACTGGCAGAGGTTACCCATAAAAACACCTTTAGAGAACACACAGCTACTGCTGCTTCCTGCCCTCCCCGAGCGGATGCACCAAGTGCCAGGTGTCCTTCCGTCTATGGAATTTGTCCTGCGGGCTATCCTGTGATTCTCTTACTGCATCCTATTAACATCAAATTTTAAGACTTAATAGTGTGTAGGAATATACTACCAATATACTCCTGTATTTTTATTTTAAGAGCAAAGTCCAGTGAAAGGTGCTTGAGACACCAGCTATATCAGCCTTTTTTCCTTAAGACATTACAACAAACTTTTCTGAAACGATACTGAGCACAGTTCTGCTCTGGTTTCAGTAAAAGTCTGAGTAAGCAAATTTCTTAGGCTGCTATGTGGAAACATTTCCAAGACATAAAATGCAAATGTTTGTTTGTCAAGAGGGCCGTCTGCTTCCTTTCATGAAGAAACATGTTTGCTTCAGTGAATTTCCATTGTCCCTTACCGTTGCCCTTTGCAGCACAAATATTTGGTGGTTGAGAGCAGGTTGAGAGTTTTGTTGATGCCTTTTGAGATGCTTTTGCTTTTAGGGAAAAGAAAGATGTAGTGATGTTACAACCTTGCCAATAATACATATGCTTATAATTCTGCATAGTTTGGAGCCCAGTGTAGATGGAGTCTTTGAAAAATATGCGAGGAGTCCCTGTATTTTTATCCTGGGAGAGAACTGTAAAATAGCTTGCATTGCAATTAAAGGCAAAAATGTTGCATCAGAGAAACCTTTTTTCCTTTTGTTGCCTTTACAGGGAGTGTGTTGCTTTTAAAACTGTTTTAATACTAAAGAAGGAAAAAAAAGAACCCAAACTAAATTTGTGCATTTTTTTGCGTTGTTCAGACAGCTTGGCATGGAAGCTCTTCTATATGGCTGGGTGTTTCTTTGTGGCAGCACAGAATCTGGAGCAGTGGGAGGTAAGATGCCGAACTTGGGAAATGAGGTTGTGTGAATTTAGAAACAGTTGACAGATGCTGATTCCAGCAGCTGCATGCACTTCAGTCCCATGCACTTGCTCAGTCCAAACAGACAAGTTACGTGTTTTGATTTTGAGAAAACCCTTTGGGGTTGCTATAGTAGGACTAGAATTAAGTCAATAATTCTTTCACTACCAAGCATGAAAATGTGAAGTTATGTATGAGTGTTTTTTAAGGGGAGACTTGCCCCAAACTGTTTTGTGGCCTTTTGCTCTTCTTATATAAAAGAGGGAGAAAGAATAGCACATTGAACTGCAACATGATTTTGTACTTGCTGAGCCAGCTAATGACAGAACGACCATTAAATGGGGTAGCTCTAACCTTCCAGGCTACTCAGCTGTTTTCCACTGGGAAGAGAGTGGTGTTTGTGAAGCTGGTTTGTAATCTTGTGGATGTTGACTTGTTGGGAGTTGGACTGAGAGCAATAACCTGCTATATAGGCTTGTCACCTTACTGACCTGTGTTGTTAGAATACGCAACCCACACATACGAGTGTCTTTATCGACTGTCAGGGATATTTTAAATCTAGTGTAAGCCTGGCTCGTATAGTGCAACACTGGAATTTTGGTGGAGTTAGTGACTGTGTTAGTAAAAAGTGTAACTAGAACTTATGTTCACTATATGATTATACTGTAGGCGAGATGTGTACACCAAAAGTGAAAATTAAAGAAGCTCCAAGTTAACGTTCAAATTTGATTCCAGGCAAAGTTTTTATTACATAAGGAATGTGGCAAGAGGGTCAATGAAACCAGCTTTAACTTCCTTCTAGAAGTAACACAAGAGTAACAGAGATTTTACTGTAAAAGCCAAGAGCAAGATTGTGATTTTCACAGTCTAATAATAAAGGGGAGTGTCTCTAAAATAGCTATATATTTTTCTGTGTTACTAAGATTATTTTCCCATATAACTTTTTA
>SAYO01011740.1:0-12365 GCA_004023745.1 Recurvirostra avosetta | reverse complement strand
TTTTTTTTTTCCTGCCCACTGTGTAAAATGAGAATGTCAAGTGTTCTAAGGACTTCCAGTAAGAAATGCTGAAAGAGTATTTAATGGGATAATGTAAGCAAAAGAGCTCAATCTGCAGATAACTTGATTTGTAGCAGGGCTGTTTAGTGGGAGTATGTGGTATGGATGGGCGTTGCACTTATATTCTGAGCCCACAGATTTGACCATGGATGAACCAGACAAAACTACCTGCATTCAGTCTTGGCTGTACTGGGTTTCTTCTGTGTTTCCACGAGAGCTAAGGTTCCGTGGAAGATACCAACCGCGCTGTGGTTTTCCAGTTGAAAATCAGCTTTAGAAAGGTACAACTGTTGGTCTAACCTTTGCATGGTGTGTCCTGCTTCTGCTGAGCTCTTCTGTGCATCGAGCTTGCTGTACACTTCTGTTGTTAGTAATGTATATACTTATGGACTATGCAATATCATTATACAAAGACCAAAACAATGTAAGGAAAACTCAGAATCCCTAGAAAGGGGAATGACCTGTAGTAAGATAGAACACAGCTTGAAGTACATTCTGTGGAATAAGTTGCATTTTGAGTTGATGTCCAATGATCACCTCTTTAACGACGTTCTGTAGTGTCCCCCTCACACCTCTGTATCCTACCGTTGGTAGGCAGGAGAGGGATCACTGCTGGGATGTGCTGTGTGTCTAGGAGGAATATTTTGACTCTTCAGCCTTTCACTTGGAACGGCTGGTGTGCTCTTCTCTTGTGCCCTTTCCATTTTGCACTTGGCAGCTCTGTCACCATACGAACTAGCACAGTTTCAAATGGGAGCTGGAGTTCTGTAGGCTGAGCTAATGTGAAGGCTGAGTGAGTAAATTCTTCAAGTGCTGTGGGTTCTGCCTGCGGGCTGTGTGTCAGGCACTGCTGGCTGATACATAAACCGGGAGCTTCTTGTGATACTGACCTTCAGCGCAGGCCAAGGGTGGCACAGGTGGGCACTTGGATGCCGCACATGAATGTGTATCACAGGCTGATGTGTATTTCTCTTGATCCAGATTTTGAGCTTCCCATCTTCAAAAACTGTTTGTGTTTTGTACTTGGCAGGCATATCCAGATTTTCATGTTTTGCAGTAACTGTGTGCATGGAAAATTAATTTGCAAATCGCTGTTACCATGGATTTGGTTATGGCAATGTCTGCAGACTCCTCCTCAGTGATGTGATGCAGCCTGAAGGACTGTTTCGAACAGCAGGTGCCAACTTGGGGCAGGTTCTGTTCTTCTTTCCACTAGTCCTCTCTCTGATCCTCTTTTCTTGCCACTTTTTACCATTTTGTGAAGGCTTTTTTGGATGGTTTTCCTCACTTTTCTTGGGCCTAACATATTGAAAGGCCCATGAAACATAGCCTTATGCATGCCTGATGTAAAGTGGCTTGTACTAAAAGGAATGATGTGACAGACTAGTTTGGTTAGGAAATGAGACACTCCTAGAAGAGTATTACAGGTGTACTTGTTCAGGTTTTTGCATCTCAGGCTGTCTAGTAACTCGAGATGAGACAGCTGTAGTTTGACTTACAAATGATTTGAAAACCTGCATGAAAGATCTTAAGTTAGATGTAGCCCCCTGCTCCATAAAGCCAACACTTTCTGTTACGTCCTTTAATCTAACTGTATGATAAGCACCATTTGGCAGCTGCTTCAGCTTAAACCTGAAGAGCATGGTTGAAGTTACTTGCGTGTGTGTGGTTGGATGGGATGATGGCCTTGGCTGTCACTGAACCAAAGCGGGACTGCATGTTGTACAAGGGAGAAAGGTGCATTATCTAAGCTATAATCTAATATTCTCATACTTCACAAAATGAGATATTCCAGTAACTAGGATCAATTGTACAAGTATCAAAGAAAATCAAAGTATTTATACTATATAGCTGACACCTGACTCTTGAGCTGTATTTATGAAGTTACACGGATACCAAAACCTAAGCTGGCGTATATAGTAGAGTGCTAGTTCTGACGCTGTAGTGGGTTGCTGAGAGGGGAAAAATACTTCTGGAAAATGTTTAGAAATTGCTTTTCCACTTTAAAATTGCAAGTAGAATTTCAGCAAGGGCTTGTATATATTTTTTATTTTAAATGTCCACTGATAAAGTCAACTTTGATAACTTGTTTTGTGTCACTGTAGTCTTTTATATTGTTTTCAATTAAAATTATTAAAATATGAATGGCTGTCTAAATTACTACTTGGCACAGATGTATTGAAGGAGTTAAGGGGTGTGGGGGGGGACAGAGTAGAGGAAGCCCAAATACCTTGCTCATTACTGACCCTGCTTTTGCTCTCTTACAGCAGCCCAGCTTCCCTTTTCATGTAAGCGGATATATCCAACTCTCCACTAGTGAATGTATTTGCATTTCCCCCCTCTAAGCCAAACCAACATGCCACATGCAAAAAAAACCCCAACCAAACAAAAAACACTTCCACAAACATTTTGAGTATCAAAGGATTTATTAAAGTAAAATAAATATCTTGTTTAGTTCAAGGTATGTGACTTTTGTAATTAAAGTACCTACAGCAATTGATTCTTTTTAGATAAAAATGTGCATCTGGACCTAATTCCTGTAGCGCTCATTAAATAAGCTGAAGATTTATCTTACGCTGTACTACTTGTACTTTCTGTATCTAGAGCTGTGCTCTTTATAAGAGATTGTTTCAAGAAAGTTTCAATACCTGTGCTTCCAAAATAAGGCTTTCAAGAAAGCAATAAATGAAGCAAACAAGTAAGGAATATTTTAATATTCAAGGCAAAGTAGTTTACTTAACTACCGGACTTTTGAATTATTTTCCATTTGTGGTGATTATCTTAATGCTCCAGTTAAGTCCACAAAACATATTGCTACACATTATTAAAAGTTCAACATTGAAGCAGAATAGAACAGCATTTTCCCCTCATATTCAGTAGACTTTAGTCGTGCTTCAAATTTGGACGAACCTGCAGCCTCAGTCAGGTTTTACATAGTGCAGTAGATACCGTGAAGTGACTGGGATGGTGCTTTTCTGTGGGGATGAAACTAGGCTTAGCTTAGATGCTGCTTTGGTAAAAAGTCAAGCAGCCCAACGCGTTAAGGCGGTTTTCCCTCCAAGTCCACATCTCACCTTCGCTATGGGTAAGAAGCCCCTTTTCTGGAGCTCCCTCTTGCTCTGTTCTGGCATGGTCCATGTCCTCTTTCATGCACCTGCGGTAGCCCAGTGAGCATCTAGGCAGCGGGTCCTTGCTCAGACTTCTGCAGAAAGCTGGAAGTTAATGTGAAGCTAAGCAAAACTGGATTTCAGACCAATGGGTTTATGTATTTCTAAGACTGAAAAAGTCCAAAACAAAATTGAACAAATCAACTGCTACATGCTATGGAAGGATTTGTCATGATGAAATGGTAGGACGCATACCTGAAAGAGGAAGGAGCCCCAGTACAGAGCATGTTTAAGCAAAGCATGTTTCATGTATCCTAAATCTTTCTTTTTATGGAAATTGCAAAGGGAGGACATGTTGGCTACTGACCAGAGTAGAACTTGTGGAACTTTTCCAGGTCATTGTAAGGTAAGAAAGTCTATTGCTACACTGAATTTGGAAGAAACTGGGTTTTTCTCCTGCCTTGTAATATAGCCGAGTTGTGACTCGCTCCTGCATTCTGTTATGCACGGGGAGCAAATCTGACTTGCAGGGCACGTGATTTCAGGCTCAGCAATGTGTTAAGACAGGAAAATGAAGAATTGAAGCCTATTACACTAATAAATTCCTTTATGCTTCCAGGTCACTTTTGTTTAATCACTGTTCTTGATTCAACTCTCAAGATGACAAACTCTAGCTATGTGACTAGTTGCAGATTTCCAGTAGCCACGTTTTCCCATAGAATAAGACAGACTAATTGAAATGCCCCTAATTTTGTGCTTTTATTGCTTTGTCTAAATCATCCACCACTTGCTGCAGCTTCTGGAGGCTGGGCTGGACGTTCTCCTCCATCCATTCCTCTACAGTACACTTGTGGAAAACTTGCTCCATGGCTGCTTGGAGGTCCTGCACCATGGCATTCCACTTGGAGAGAAGACTAAGCAGAAACCAGAATGAAGAAACAATCACATTTGCAGCTGAGCTTTGTCTCAAGGGCGGGCACTGTGATCATCTTACTGGACCTTTTCAAGGGAGTACGGTCCTTAAAATGACTTTACAGGAAAAGCAGCATCTATTACAAAAGCTCACAGGACTTGACTTTGTGCAGATGGGAAAAGGCTGATGCTGTTTAAGTACCATTAATCTTGGCACTTTTCTTATGCAATGACTTTTAAAGTATTGAAATGTGAGCTCAAAAAAACCACTGTACACATTTTAAGCGTAACTGAAACCCACTGTGAGACTTGTTGGGAATTTAATTCTGGTTTTTAATCAGGAAGAGTGGATGCAGTTGGATATTCACGTTATCACAGCAAAAAAAAATAATAGATAAATTAGCCATTTAGCATGAATCTGAAAAGCACAGAGAGGGACAGGGGACTGGTTTTATTCCAAGCCCTGCCTGGGACCTGGCCCACGGTGAGCTCCTATGCTGAGGCCAACACCTGCTGTAACAGGCAGCAGCTCCATGTACCAGGGAGAGCTTTTCGGAGACCAATTTTGTCCTTGTATTCAAGGAATTTGTTCAACAGGAGGAAGACAAAGATAAACATGTTCTTCTGTTTAAAACCATATTATGAGTAGTTCATATTGTTTGATTTCCACTGATGCTTCTGAAAAATTTGTAGAAAGAGGCAAGGACTCAAAAATCTATGTACTTGAGTGCCCAAAATATGACAGACTTTATTTCCCCTATAACGCAAAATAGGTGGTGTTACCTTACAGCATCTGGCTGAAAGTGATGCATTATTATAGGATGAATAATCTTCCTTCTTCTGTGGTAGGGGCTGAACCAGCCTGTGACATACCTGAAAACGGATGTTAGTACGAGCAGTTTGTGAAACAGCTGTGACATATGTGTTTGTAGGCTGACAGGGCGGTGATGGGGCTCTAGCTGAACTTCTGCACAAATAGAGATAATGCTTAAGGAGTAAGTAAATTTAAGTCTACGTATCTTTGGAACTAGCTTGTCACAAACTGTTCCTGGTGGATGAGAGTAACTGATCATCTGTTGCAATTAAAGTTTCATTTCAAGCTCCTTCTTTTGTAACCACGCCATTAAAAAAATTCATCTTAACTTTAAATAACAGCAAGATTTAATTCAGGAAAGAACTTGATTATTGAAATAAGGCAGCACATAGTGTTTAGGAAATCTGCTGAAATACTATAAATTCACATCTATGTATTCCATTCTGCTGAGGTGTCAATCTATAGGGATGCGATGCCTGAAATGCCGAGCTTGATATGTGAGTGACTAATCGCCTTGCTGGAATTATTGAATGAATGCCCTGTTTGGAGATGATACAGCCCCCACACCCCTGCAGACAGCCCCAGAATCAACGTACGCCTCCTCACCTGTTCCTTTCAAGAAGTTCATCCACTGATGACTTGAGGTAGAAACTAACTTGCGTCACAAGCGTAAGGATATTGCTCCCAGGAAAGGTCCCCACACTTGCGCTGTCCAAAGAGAATCCGTTAGTTTCTGAACTTACCATGCAATGAGAAGCATCTGAATCCCACTGCTGGAATTTTACCTCATGAAAGTTTCAGTTTCCAGGTTGGGCATTCCTAGGAGCTTCTCCACATTTTCTTTAGTCTTTTCAGAATAGCCACCTGGTGGAAGACAGTGGCGATAAGAAAAAGGAACCTAAATAACCAAAATGTTCATAAAAGTGTTTTTTTTCTGGAGTACTTGGCATTGGCTTAGTAGTTCTCCTTGGATGAAGATTTTTTAAAAGGTAAAATGGAAGTAGAACAAGGAAAAAAAACTTGGAGTAGGCGAGTACATTGGCTTTCACACAATTGCCTTGTGCCAGGTAAAGCACTTCCTAGCGATGAGCCTTCCATTCAGGGTGCTGAATATTTTTAGTGCCTTAGTTAAGAAGAAGTAGGTTGTGGGCTTTTTATTTTGAAAATAAGAAATGCAGAAAGACAAAAACAAAAATTCTATTGGCAACTGCCTGTAAAAAAACCAGAAACTACAGGAAGTATTTTACCAGCCAGCGTACTACCTAGATCAGTCCTAAGAAAATTGATTAGTTAAAACTAATTGTTTACATGTAAATGAGATCTAATCCAAATCCTGTATCGCAAACGTGCAAGATGTATAATTTATTGTTCATAATTTAGACCACGATCACACAGTCAAACCACCTCAAAATATAATAAGCCTGTGCCAACCTTAGGGCAAGGTCACTTCACTCTTGTGCTAGGCATTAGCTGAGAGAGAACAGAATTGTCACTGTACCATTCTCTAACGCCTGCAGACATACAGCCAGTGATGGAATTGCCACAGGGAGAAGCTCACACAAAACAGAGAAGTGATCATACCTAGATAAGAAAACATTCATTAGGCATTTTACTGTTAGAACATATTAAACAAGTAGAAAGTTTTAATATTTCAGTCACTAAAATTCAAAGACCTTTAGAAGAATCAGTTTCTGTCTCAGAGAAGGGACCTTCTACCTCTGAAATGCTAAGTATTCCAGTTTTACTAATAAGACCAGATACAAACCAAATTACTTTCCCAAGCCAAAAAAGGGTCTGAAATTGGAATCCAGCTCTCTGGTATTCCCTTAGACCTCCTGACTGCTGCATAAACCCCTTTTACTCCTCCATGACATTAACAAGTTCTTCTGTCTTTCTACTTGAATTCACATTAGACATGCAGGTATATACCATCCATTACCTATGCTGTCTATAAGCAGTTCGAGGTGGCACAAAGTACATTCAAGCCTTCAAACCCAACCTGCTATTGTTGGTGCCTGCCAAAGGAATTGTTCCTCCTGATTAGTGCCACAGCAGCTGACCTGAACTCTCAGCTCCACCCTCCACAGTCAGCGCCTGAGGCCCAGCAGTAACCAGCAGGAAGGACTGCAGGGCTGCAAAGTTCCCTTCCGAATCCCGAGCCTCCTTGTACCTCTTAGGGAGTTTTTGGGTGGAAGTTTGCTTCCATGTGATCCATGGAACCATTTAAAAAGATGTTCCTTACCTTTGCCAGCCGGTCAGGGCGATACCTTCAAGGACATCAGCGGGGCTATTGCTTGCCACTTTCAGCCACTGAAGATGGTTTTTTAAGTGGTGTCCGATAAGCGTTAGAGACTGATTCGCTCCTGTAGCTCCTTTAAAAGCACTAGCAAACCACACCTTGGAGAAGCCGCATCTACGATACTTCTCTATGAGATGCACTGCAATAAGACACAGAAGAACACTTACAGGACAAGTTTTTCTCCATTTTCAGCCTTGACTGTAACACTCCAGTCGACAGGAACCCAGGTCCAGTTATAACAGGCTGCCGAGCCTTGTCCCGTCAGGTTTTGAGCATCAGCAAGGACGGGAGATTTGACATGCTCTCTGAGTAACCCGTTTCAGTGGCTGCCCTCCTATTTTCATGTGCCCAGTTACGATATTCCATTCCCTCGAATTGCCAAATTGTTTCAATGCTACAAACCGTGGGCATGTAACGGGCATGCACAGCATCTGACAACCGATTCTTCTTTCAACAAAGAAGTACTTGTATGCAGGTTAGATGTCCAATTGGAGCCCTTAGGAGTTTTTCCTTTAAATTCTATAGATGTCTGCAGCCTTGAAGCTCCTTTCGCAGAGCTGTTCAATACGGAGCTATCTGCTCCCACCAGTTTTAATACAAGGAGAGTTAATGTGACAGTGCTTGTGAAAAACCTCTCAATCTCCCATCAGTGATTCCATAGCCCACTTGAAAAGAATTAAGCAGCAGACAATGCAAGTCCTTCATAGGACAAGCATAAACAGAAAAACAAAATAAATAATAGCACCTATTATGTGCAATCAGACAAGAACTATGTTTATGCTACTAAAGCATAAAAAAACCCCATTTAACAAAAATATAATTTTTTGGTGTCCAACTAAGGTATGTTTTAATCTCACTATTTTGATTTGGCTATTTTGCTTAACAGACAACAGCTCTTTGCTTCTTATAAGCAGCTTAACAGAGAAGTACAAACCTTTGCCCTCCACGTCGAGGTCTGCTGCATAGTCCCAGATCATTGGCTGCACAAGCTGTGGGACCCCAGACTCTGAAAGGAACAGAGTTCTAAGTAATGGAAAACAGACACTTAAAAGTGACAATTAAGTACATATTATTGGTGCAGTAGCACGTGACTAGAACTATGGCTTGTCACTAGAATTCTTCATTTACAGTCGAAGTGCCACTGGGCATTTTCAGCCTGGCCAGGGCTTTGAACCTGCGGGTTCACACGCCAGCGGCCACTAAGTCCTTGGACATCTTGAAACCACTAATACGGATCAGCAGCGACGCTTCATCGGAGAACCCATCCATCCCAAGCCCATCTCATTCTTAGTCCCCTAAAACTATCGGTATACCTACTGGGTTGAACTGGTGGAGCTGGAAACTGTATGCACAAAATTTCAGCTAAAATCAAAGGAAATACTCACCCTTTAAGATAGAGAATGTCTGAGCTGTGTTTGCACAGAACTTAGCTTTCCAAGAACAAATGAAGATATAGGTTTAGCTTTAAATCCTTCTATAATCAACTCCCTGACTAGTTTTAAACATGAGAAACTGACCCCTAGAGAAACTGCAGTAAGTTGTACAGAAATTCAGTATTTTAACAGCATCCCATTTTAATTTGTTTAGTCTGTTATTGCTGGGGCAGTAGAGTGCACTTAGCTAGATGCTGTGCTGCTTTTGTGGAAACTGCATGGGTCCCATTTGCACTTTTTTGGATGATTTCCCACTATTAAAGCCATGAATAGGTCAGTCACTGCCGGAGGAGCTGGAAGAGCTACACAGCTCTTCATGTAAATCTGTTTAGAGCAGACATGTAAGGTGGCTCTGAAAGTGCTGGAACTCCGTCTATGCTAGGACTACTCAAATTTTAGCAGTGGTTTCATATTTTTCAACAAACAAGACATGTGACATCAAGGCCTCGGAGCTACCGCAGAATTCAGTATCAGAGTTCCTCGTGATGTGCACTACGATCACATATACTGTCAAAGATGCTCACAGGGTCACAGCTTCCCTGTGGGAGCCTGCACCACTGGAACCAGATGCTGCACAGAGCAACAACTAACATTAGAAGGTGGTGAGAGGCATAGAAATTTAGACTGACACCACAAATGCTAATAGTTGGCGTTTTTTTAAGGTGTAAAGAAAGTCGAATTGATGGCAACCACTGCATGATGACTGTTTTGTTTGTCATTGTGTATTACCAGATGGAAAACTAAAGCGTATGTGTTGAGACCTGCCCACAGTCATACAGAAGGTCTGTGACACAGCTGAGGACTAAATGTCTCTGCTGTCTAGTCTAATGGATCGTGTCTCATATCATATTCTCAGATTTGTTGTTTTCATTATTTTCAGCTGCCAACAAACCTGTTTTAACTGGTCGTGTAAACTTTTTTTGTACGCTACAAAATATGACTCACCCCATCACTGGTCACACACCTGCCAGTGTTTCCTCACTTATCCCTCTGAGCATATCATCCCACACGATGGGCGTCACAGTGGGGTAAGATGAGGCCACACAACTTGCAACTGCTTTTATGTGGGATAAGCACAGCTTCTCTGGAGTGTTGCCTGGCTGCTGCAGCCACTGCTTTGACTCCTCTCCTTCGCCGAGGTAGTAGACCTGAAAAATCAAGCAAATAATCCTGATTTCTTGCATAGGAATATGTGGAACGAGTTTAACACAGTGTCATGAAATCATATGATATTCACAACCTATTGCACAGCTGTGACACACTGAGTGGATGTATTTAAAGCACCTCTCGGTGTTGAAGACACTGCAAGCATTTCTACCAGTCTGTAGGAGACTGTGGCCATGAATAAATGCCTCACGTAAAGGAATTTTCCTATAGAAACTGAAATATTTAAAGAATAATTAATGCACGCTGTATTTGTCTTTGGAAGGTTTGTCCTTGGAAATAGTTCTTACCAGATTTACCCAGTTCAAATCTAGCAACCCATAAGGTCCTGAATTACATAAAATGAAGTTTCCGTCTTGGGGAAGGAGATCATTTGTACATGAATCTAGAAATGACTTGGGAGCGTGTCCAAGAGTGGCCCCAGCGTACTTGGTCCTATGCAGGGAGTGGATTTGGGCCTGTTAAGCTGGATATGCATTTAAAACTCTCTGCTGTTTAGAGCAGATTTTATCTAAACCACATTTATTCTACATAAATAGTATATAAATACATAAATAGCTTTAAAAAACCTTGCCATTAGTTCCCACACAACACGATACCAAATGCTAAACTAGTATCAGTACAGTTAAGATGATCACAAAGAATTTCAGGGATCTGCGTGCCATAGGGATGGGTTTAAGAAACTCAAGATTCTCCTCCTCAAGGAGACAAACTACCGAGAGAAAAAAACCACGACTTCCCACCACAAAAGGGCTTACTTGGAATAAACTGGCCAGAACAACAATATCTTACATCCAAACTCACGTGATTCTTAATGAATACCTCCAACTGATACCCCACTTCAAATACTCATTTGACCTAAAACCAAATGCTGAGTTAGCTTTAAGAAACTGCATTCAATACTTTCGATATTACACTCAGCTCAATAGAAATGACATCCTGTGCTACTAGAATAATTTATTGTCAAAAAGACTTTCCTACACTGGCTTGAGTTGGTGTTTTCTGTCCCCCAAATCCTACCCAAATGCCTAGGCACCAGTGAAATGCAGAAGCCTCTGCCATTACCACCATTCCTCAAAAGAAAAAAATTCCTGGCTCAAGAGGAGTCCCACCTCATCACATCCGATGTGAAACCATTTTATGTCTTCGTGCAGTGCCATGACTTGGTCAATCATGGCTTTGACCAGTGCCCGCGACTCCTCCTTGTGTGGGTTGAGGGCGTTGGGAAACATCTTCACCTCCCGGAGATGAGCGAACTCTTTGTGCTTCAGCACGAACTGCAAGAGAAAGGAGAGCTCAGGGAACAGCTGCAAAAAGAAGGGGACAGCAGTGTCCTCTTGTCACCAGGGCTCTGCTAACAGCTGTCCTGCTGAGACCTCGGTGTTGAGCGTACAAGGTCCCTCGCTGGGGGCTGTACGGGGGTGGTACAGGCAGGAGGGGCACAGCTGATGCTCCACGGTGCCGTGGGGGCTCTGCAACCACAAAGCATCCCACAAGGTGAGGGAAACGGGGTGCTCAGTGCAGCATCACCCTGCCGTCCGGAGCGCGGGCAGCTGGATAACAGCAGCGCCGGGAATTGCGATGGAGATTTCCCAACAAAACCACCCCCACGCCCCTCCCAGCGCTCCCAGGCGTCGAAGGCGCGACGCCACCCGCCCGCTGCTCACCTCCATGTGCCCGAAGGTCTGCACCAGCGGCACCACCTCCAGCCCCAGCGCCCTGGCCTGGCTCAGCACCGCCCTCACCTCCCCGGGGCTGCGGGGGAGAGCGAGACCTCAGGGCCCGGCCCGGCAGCGGGGACCCCCCCGGGCCCTCCCCGGGCTGTACCTGTAGGCGTGCGGGGCCCGTACCGGCCCCAGCGGCCCCGCGTAGGGGAAGGTGTCCTCGTACTCCAGCAGCAGCCCGCTGGCGCCCAGGGCGCGGAGCAGCGGCAGCACCTGAGGGGCAGGAGGGGAGACGGGCGGTGGGGCCGGGCCGCGGGGGGCCGGGGAGCCGCCGCCGCGCCCTCACACCCCCCTCACACCCCCCTCACCTCCGCCATGTAGGCGGCGCGGGGCGGGGCTCCCTTCAGGTCCAGGTGCACCAGGCGCCGCCGCGGCCCGCCCGCCTGCCCGCCCGCCGCCGCCGCCATGCCCGCCGCATGCCGCCGCTCCGGCCTCGATTGCTCACGACTGCTCGCTCCAGGCTGGCCGCGGCACAGCCGGTCCGCATCGATTGCTTTGGCCTGCCGCCGCGATACCCCGACATAAAGCGCTCGACCGCGTCCCCCTGCCCCGGCTCCGGCGTCTCGGTGCTGCTCAGTCGCCGTCCGTCTGTCCCGGTGAGGCTCCGCTAGTGCTCCCGCCTCGGCTCTGTGGTGGATTGGCCCTGCATGTTTGTCTGAAGCGTCTCTGCTCGGCGGCCGATTGCTTTCCCCTGGCAGGCGGGAGAGGCGGGCCGAGCACATCGCTCTGTGTCGGCGGGCGGGATGGCTCCGCAGCGGCGGGCGGCGCCGCGCGGCCCTGAGAGCGGCGGGACGGCGGCCGGGCCGGGCCGCGGGGGCCGCCGCCACGGCAGGTACCCGGCGGGGCTGGGGG
>SAYO01011739.1:13085-25766 GCA_004023745.1 Recurvirostra avosetta | reverse complement strand
GGGGGGGGGGGAGGCCTCGGCGAAGGGGGCTGCAGCCCTGGGCCCCCGCCGCGGCCTCAAGCCCCTCCCCGAATCTCGGCAGCCTCCGGAGGCGGGCGGCGGGGGGAGCCCCGGCGGGCCGAGGCGCGGTGAAGGCCTGGCACCCTCCGGGAGCGGGTTGGAAACGGTTCCTCCGCGGATTTGGCCGGGGGGGGGTATGGGGGGGCTGAGCGTGCCTCCCCTTAACTCGTCGCTAAGACTTCTGTTTCACGTCCCAGGCTGAAGGAGATACCAAGGGCGATAAGGCCAAAGTTAAGGATGAGGTAAGGAGTCCAGTATTGTGAAAAAGTTGGATCATAAAGTGTTTGCGTTGGAGGGTGAGGTTTAACTTCATCGGAACAGGAGAATTAGGGGGGTGCGTTGGTCTTAATTGATTCTGACTTTTCAAAGTATTAGCTTTTAACCTTAACTATGAAAAATCTACTTAACTGCTGTTCGCTGTTAGTGATTTAAACAGGATAGTCTTGCGTTCCTTGAGAACAGGGAAAAAGTGAGCTAAAACCTTAAGCGTTAGTTCTGGGATTTTAGTGCTTTGAAATGAGAGTTAGTTTATGATTTTTTTGAGAGTTTACGTTTCATCACATTAAATTCAATCACTTTTTTTTTTTAACAGCCACAACGGAGATCGGCGAGGTTATCTGCTGTGAGTATTCTCTTGTTGAGCAGAGCTATTGCAAAGCTTAGTAATTTTAGGCTTGAGTATTTTTACTGCATCTGTGCGAGAGCTGTAGGTGTTCTGGAGAGATGGATTGTTCAGTTGAAAGAAAGTTGCTGGCTTAACGAACTGCCCCATTGTGTGGGGCTGTGGGAATGGTAGAATAATTGACAAATCAAGCGAGTGCTTCAACTTCAAATGTGTTTATTTGCTTTCCTAAAACTAAATTACTTGGGTTGAATGTTTTTTAAAAAAATGGTATGTTTTTCTTAAGGTAATTGGAATAACACAAGGGGTTTTTCTTGTTTACAGAAGCCTGCTCCTCCGAAGCCAGAGCCTAAACCTAAAAAGGCAGCTCCAAAGGTGAGTCGTTGTGTTAGCACTGTTACTGAGAGCTTAAATGGGTTATGAAGTTTAGATTTGTCCTGTAATAGCTAGTAAAACTTTGAATGACAACGTATGTAGTGATGAAATTGA
This sequence comes from Recurvirostra avosetta, assembly GCA_004023745.1. Classification (NCBI taxonomy): domain Eukaryota; kingdom Metazoa; phylum Chordata; class Aves; order Charadriiformes; family Recurvirostridae; genus Recurvirostra; species Recurvirostra avosetta. Next base: position 24,595 of record SAYO01011739.1, on the reverse strand, counting down.
GCTGTATCGTCACTTCTACAAAGTTGCACTGAAAACTTTTGAATTTTACAAAACTTGCATTAAAGTGAACGTTCTTCACAGTTGTTGTCAATCTCTTAAACATGCAGATGTTTGTGTGTTGTGTTCTTTTTGGGCCAACATCCAACATTGGTTTCTTACCATTCTAGTTTTTGGATTCTTGTGGCTTAATGACTGGATGTTGGTAATTGTTGTGGTGTACGTCATCTTACATTTACAGAAGAGCGAGAAGTTGCCCAAGGGAAAGAAGGGGAAAGCTGATGCTGGCAAGGAGGGAAACAACCCTGCAGAAAACGGAGATGCCAAAACAGACCAGGTATAGCAGCGGCTCTGGCAGCTTGTGTTACGTCAGCGGATTATTTTTTTCTGTATCAAACATAGACAGGTCTAGGCTTGCGCTAATGAAAAGGAATTACTGCTTGATCATTTAGTCCTGTTGCTTATGACATGAACAACACGTCAACAGATGGGGTGGTGTTGCTTGGTTGGTAAAGAGTTAAAGTTGTCTGTTTGCTGGCTGAAGTTGCCACATGAAAGTTACTGTTCTGCCTTGTTCTGAAAATGCGTGAAGTTCAGATGTAATAAAGCAAGCTCAGGTTGCCTTTTACAGTACCTCGAATGTTAGATTTCATTTTGTTAAAAACTACGGTGCTGCAGCCCAGATAAGGTTTCTTCTGTTTGGAGAACTGCTATTTAGAAAAATGAGTTACCGGTTGTTGGTGCAAGTGCGTGGTGTGTATTGACTGGTTCCCCTTTTTCTTTTAGGCACAGAAAGCTGAAGGTGCTGGTGAAGCCAAGTGAAATGTGTGAATTTTTGATAACTGTGTACTTCTGGTGACTGTACAGTTTGAAATACTATTTTTTATCAAGTTTTATAACAATGCAGAATTTTGTTTTACTTTTTTTTAAGCTATGTTGTTAGCACACAGACCGCTTCGTTGTTGTGTTTTGAGGGGGGGGGCAGTGGGGACAAATGTCGCTTAGTCTATTTCTTGGAACCTAAATTTTAATAACAAAAGTTTTCCCGGTCCCCCAGTTTTTGGAAGAAGGGGTCTTCCTGAATAGAGGAGGAAGGGATTCCTCCATGCTGCACGTTTGTTAAGTTCTGTGAAGTGCATCCAAGTGAACATTGGAGCTCCCAAGATGCCTTTTGCTGACTTGAAAAACACAGTTTGTAATGCCCTCTGTATTTCCTTTCACATCCTCGTTGTTTGCCTACAGCCCGTCACTCCAAAATATGGCAAAAATGGCATTTTGGGACTTACTGCTCTAAATGCATTGTCAGGTGATCCAGACTTCTGGTGTCTAATTTGGGATATAATGGCTCTAAAAGGAGCTGCACTTCCTCTTTTATATTGTGGATCTTCAGACTAAGAAAACGCGCATTTTAATTTTTTTCCTCTAAAAGTCAGGGTAGGTTTGTGAAGAGTTGTTAAACAACATGCTGAATGTGAAAGTGTCCACCGTCACTCTAAACTTTTCCCTCTACAAGTATGAAATGAAGATTTTTTTGGGTTTATAGCAACTTTTACGTTTTGGTAGTCCATGAAGGGAGGGGAGTTTGACAGTTGTTGTAAAATGTTGCAGATTGTAGCCCATGTCCTGCCTAAATTACCATGATTGTTTATGAAAAGTACCTTTAATAAAGCTGGATACGGTTTGGCTTGGACTGTTCTTAATGCCTTTCTAATTTCTCTTGCCTTTGTTGCATCTCTAATGTGGTTAGTGTCAGAATAATGTATACGTGTATGCGTTTGCATTGAGGTGATGTTTTGCCTATGGCCAAGAACTTGTTTCAAGCATCTTAATTCAGTTAATTAGTTCCGTCTTAATTCACAAGCAAAAAGCGAGATTTCCTTACCTAAAAGCTAGGTGGCTGCAGGATGTTTTGAAACTCTTGGGTTATTAGGAGGCCCAAAATGGAGTATGTAGGGGAATCTACTGAAATAATTTATCTTCATTATCGTCTAAAAGGTAGTACTATACAAAAAGGCGAAGAATACAGCGATCTTGCAGTCACTGCATAGAAAAATATAAATTTTGGTAAGCTTTTCATGGTAGTGAAACCAGAACTAGCTCCATAAAACTGATTATGTGTTAGATTTCTGTGCTTATGCTTGAATATTGTTGCTTCTGCTAATCAAATACAGACTTTGCTGTGGCAGTGACTAAGCAGGAAACAAGATTTGTTGAGTAAAAATGCACCAATTTTATAGTCGCTACTTAAACTGTAGAGCAGAGCCAAACCAAAACCCTAATGTGTGAATGTCTCCTTCTGTAACTTTCTCGGATAGAATATTTTTTCCATCTCTGCTGGGCCTTTCCTGGGACTTAAGTGTGTTCTCGATGAAGGTCAGTGCTGTTTTCAGAGTGAATCCAATGAAAATGGACAGAGCAGAGTTTCACATCAAGAAATCTTTGGTGTCTGGAGTGCTAGAAGCATTCTAGCAGGGCTGGACATGCGGAAAACAGCCAGTTAGAAATGTACCAATATGAATTATTTTTCCATCCTGCATTATTGTAGCTGGTATGTCTTATATTTGCCTTAGCAAACGTAAGAAAAATAATGTTTAATAACGTTGCATATACCCCACCCACAAGAAGCAACTTGGAAACGAACAGGAACGGGGAGGAGAGGTGTGAACTGTCCAGGGCGTTCTCCAAGAGACACAGCTTGTGAGAAGCCCTGGGACATCTCTGGAGGGGGTGGAGATGGTGGGGTAAAGCAGAAAGTAAGTTGCAGATTTACAAGAAAAAGGCTGTTAGGGTATGGGGATGTTGCTCTGGTCTGCTCTGCCTTGTCCTGTGGAAAAGACCCTCATTAGAGGGAGTGAAAGCGGTTGAAGCACCGGGGCGAGAGGGCTGGTGGCAGGTTTGAACGCCTGAATTTCCCCGTGAGTCTGAATTTTCAAGTACCAGAGGGAGATGATCCTTGAGGCTGAGGAATGGTCTGAGATTTAGTCTGGGTGATGCTGCAAGTGCTCTCTGGGAAGTGAAATCGGGATTTCATCCAATAATAATGTAATTATCATTCCATTAAAATAATATTTTAATTACATGTTTTAAAATAAGAAATTTTGAAATGGCCTACCTTGCTTTTGTAGAGCCTTATGTTGTTGGGTTTCTACAAAGAGAATGAGCAATTCCAAATGAAATCGGGTTTGGAACGGGTTTGCTGCTGGCCCCGTTGCCAGCTGGAATGCTCTGGTGTTCTCTGCGAACGTCTTTGTGGTTGGAAGGTCTCTTCATCCCCTAGTCATTAAATAAAGTACTGCTAATAAAGTGTAATTGCAGGGTTTCTTTTTGTTGAAGAACTTACTGCTTTAACTATTAATCATTTCAATACCTAGAAGTCTAAACTGTGTGGTGCTGTCCCGTGCAGGGCGTTTTCTCCAGCTGAGCAAGAGCTCATTCTTTATTTTAGTGATAACTGCCAGGTACGTTTCTCCGTAGTTCCTCAGCTGTGCTATCTTACTGCAACCAGTGAACGTCCAAACCTCGTTACATCCAGGATGTACTGAGTCAACTGCCTTAATGTCTTTACCACACGTGTTATTTCATGCTGATACCATAATGCGCTCTGGAAAGTATCGATGCTTTGGTTTTTTTGCTACAAAACTCCTGTATTTTCCTTTATCCTGGTCTGGAATCTACTTGCTGATCAGAAGGTCCCCTCTCCTCCATACGTGTAAAAGTTGCTAGAGAAGTTTTAACCCCCCCGAATGGTGTGCGCCGTGGCTAGGAGGGTTCTGCCCGTCTCATCCCTACGTGAAGTGCCGCACAGATTCAGTGCTGCAAGATTTGAACCTCTTGCTACATCCGAGGTGTTCCCCACTGGACATGCCCTTGTGCTGGAGTTATTGGCTTATTGGGCTTGACTTGACATGCAAAGACTCATCTATTTCTCCTTAAGCAAATAGAGGGTAAGGGATGCTAAAGACAGTAAATCCAACTAATTAGTCCTGTAAATTAAAAGCTAAAGAACAGGCAACGCTGTGCTGCAATCCATGTGTGTTTAGTGGTTAGAATAGCCGCAAATCTGCATCTCCAGCTGCCAGAACGCCTTAAGCTAAAAATAAGTTTTTCTGTTAAATCGTAATCATTTTACATGGAAAATTGTCTCTGTGTATCGTCTGGGAATGTGATTTATGCTGCTGGGTGCATTTAAAAAGCTGGCCTGTCAGGTGGTCTTCGCATTAGCATGTGTTTTGTCCTATTTGTTTGAGTTTATAAAAACTGGAGACCACTGGTGTTTGATGGAAACAAAGCTAACGCGAAAGACTACCCTGTTGAAGGGTACCCGTGCTGTGCAGTACTGTGCAATTATTTTTAAATTTAATGGACAGACAGCATCCTATTTTAAATCAAACTGAGGATTTGAGCATTAAAAAAACTGGGAACACACAACAGTTCCCGCTTGCAGTTGATGATTAGGAAAGACCCTGGATTGCACTAACCTAGGTAAAGATACAAGTACTGGGTGTAGAGACAAACAGTACTGTCAGAGCTCGGTTACGTTCCCGGGATCTGCTGGATTATCCTATCTAGGAATTGATTGTGGAAAACATCATCCTCTTGTGTCTTTTTGTCCGCTATTCTTCAATACTTCTCAAATGGTGATATCTTCAGGACCAGCAATGAAATTTCGGAAGGGTAAGCGAGCTGGGATCCTGGTCGTGTTCAAGCAGCTGGAGCACTTCATTGTAGATGGTTAATACATGTCTTGAAAGCTGAGCTGGGCTGTTAGGCAGCGCCTGTACGATGGATGTGTCCTGTATTTAGAACAAGACGTGAGAGCTTTTTGTCTTTCTGCTAATTACCCCAGTTCTGAACATTCACTGTCAATTTGCATGATAATTCGTGTTGCGCTGCTGTCTGATACCTTTCCCACCTTCATTTTATCCCTCCTCTTACAGGAAAACTTCAGGAAAACTTGACTCACACAAGAGACGTACAATGAACCAGAAGCCTGATGCATTATGCCGGGGAAATCTGTTGCTCAGAGTTGCAGCTTCTTGTGTGCAAAGGGGAACAGCCGCATCCAGGACCCAGAAAGTCACCATTGACAATAGAAAGGCAAATGAGTAGGTTCAGTGTTCCTCATGAGGCCTTGAAGAAGTATTTGTGTACCAGTATGGTTTAAATCCACGTAAAATTAGGGGCTATGTCACTAAATTGTTTCTCAGTTTATTAATTTCAGCGCAAATTGGCTGGGAAGTAGACCCAAACTGCTGTTATCATTTATTTGCCTCTTAATAGGCAAGATTGCAAAGAACGGCCGAGTTCTTAACGGTGCTGAAACCTTTGGCAGGCTTCCAGCAGAGCCTTTGGATGATTCTTGTTTTCCTAATACTTCAGATTTTTGCTGGGGTCTGAGGAACGTTTAGTTTACTGAGAAATGATAGAGCAAAGTCTCTGGCCTCCCCAAAAGCAGCGTACTAGGTGACGATTAAAACTGGATAGAAGTTAATGTGAGCTAGTTGCAGGCCGGTGGGTCACTTACCATAATCCTACAGGACCACTTTTACCCCAACTGTGGTTTTATTTTCAAGTGAAAGTGGATTGTTGGGCTAAAAAACAGGCAGGAGAACAACTGAACTAGATGGTGTTGGGAGGACTCCCCAAGAACGACAGATTCCTGTCCCTGCTCCTCCTAATGCAGCGCCCTTGGATTAACAGGTTTGAGTTGCAGGATAATTCCCTCCCGCAGCAGTTTTTTATCTTGCATTCACAGAGCTCAGTTATACTTGGAAAAAGTGACAGTATAGTCCTCCTGTCGGCCGAGCCCTGCCATGGGTGGGTATGAAAACAAACAAGGAAAACAGACTAAATTTCAGTGGGCGCACTCAGTGAATATTGAGTTGCAGGATCATTGTGCCTGAAGAATCGCCTCGCTTGATGGCACAGAGATTTCATTGTCCCTAAATCATCCCAGATAGGGTAATACCATACCCAGGGACTAATATTGCTGACTGTAATTTCTGAGAAATGGGTCCTTATCCTGCAGCTTGTAGAGATGAAATGGAGCTAAAGTTAAACTCACAGTTTACACGGCGAGCCCCTCCTCGTTGGCAAGGGATGGAAAGGAGGTGGCGCAGGGGGAGCTGATGCCGAGTAAAGTTTGATTAAGGCTAATGAAGAGGAGATACTGACTAATAAAGAGCTTTAGTAAGTCGACATTAGGAAGACTTCTGATGTGAAAGGCTAGGCTTTTTTTCAAACTATTTTGAAAATTTTGGTTTTTAACCATCTCCTTGCAAAGGGAATTTTTAAGGTGTGAGAAAATCTATGGCGTGACAGAAGAAATAGCAACAGAAAACATAAGGGAAAACTTCCCAAATGTGAGATCTATTAAAATGCGTTAAAGCCTCCAAACAAGAACATTTCATCACCTTCGGTGTGTGAAACCAGCCTGGAGAAAGCACTAAGAAAACGTAGAAGGAATGGTCCTACAGTGGCCGCGGGTAACCCGGGTGTGTAACATCTCGTCACTCCACCTTCCAAAGCACCTGCGGTACTGGAAGACTTTGCATTTTGCTACTGGATACTTAAACCCCTTCTAGGGTTTGATAGTGGATTTCATTTTATCTTAATTAATTATCCCTCTGAGTTTACTTTTGGATTTTTAACAAATTTTCCTCAGGGCAACGTCTCTCCCCTGTTCTCAAGCTTGTTGGTTGCTGTTACTGTGTGTACGGCAATCACGAAGCAAGAGAGGGGTTACTATTAGATTACTATTAATCCAGTTACACTGGAATAGCATTGCCCAGGCAGGAGATTTTGTGTGCTTTTATTCTAATACAGTGGTATCTCGGTGCTTATTGTTGATGGAAATAAGTGTTATCTAAGTATAAGAACTGTATGTACATATATTAGGGGTTCTTAGTCTAGCCTGAGGACTGATTGTAAACTTAAGTAATTAAATTAGTTTTTCTTGTAATTTCCTTCTTACTGGAGATAATACCAGAGATTGTTACTATGCTGTGGGTGTTTGGTGAATCGGTTTGGTTGGACTGCAGCCTGGTTTGAGATGCTGAGGTTTCCCTGCCATGCCATGACCGAATTAGCTTCCTTGTTGGCAAGCCCTGCAGAAATCAAGGAAGGAAAATTCCATTGATGCTGAATTAATTTCTCTTGCATGGTTTCAAAAGTAAACTGGATCTGAGGCATGCTGGCAGGGGAAGGCTGGATTTGGCAGCCTCCCAGTACCTCCTTGCCACATCCCAGTGGACTCAGGGATTTGCGTAGTGCTGTTTATCTCATTAACCACCCCTTTGATTAACAGCCTATTCCTTCCCTTCACCACACGGTGGTACCAGGAAACACAAAATCGGTGCTTGGCAGGCAGAGTCCAAATACAGCACAAGCTGCCTGTTAGCAAACTTAGGAGACTGGAGCCTGCTTTATCCTGGTTCATCCCAGTCTAATGTGTGTTATTTGCTTTTAGGAAGCAGGAGGAGCGCTCCTCCAGCACCTTCTGTCCCCCTGCTCATCTACCACCTTTGGAGGATCAGCATTAGACAAGCGATAATCGCCTGAGCAGCGAGTCCCCCCCGAGCCTCTATAGTCTGTCTATACAATCACAGTATGCAAGCGCTTTCCAGTTTTTGTTATGTTTTTGCTTGAAATCCAGACAGAGTGCTCAATTGATTGTCAGTTTACAGGCATAGCTGACATCTCGCAGGAGCCCGTCCATGGTATAGTGAGCCTTTGACCTTAGGCTTCCCAAATTCTATTTTAAGAATCACTGGACCATTCCTTTTCTTCGTCCGGTGGTTATTGCAGCTGCTGTGGCGCATGTCCTGAAAGTTTAAGCCTAAACTAGAGCTGCCGCTATCCATCTCATCTGTCCTCAACTGGGGAAGGGATACTTTATCTTAAACCCAGATTGAAACAGGCATCGTATCAGCCTGGTCACTTCTAGGCGTGTTGGTACAAACTACTTATATCAGACTTGCTGAATCTTCAACCTGAGATTACAGAACAAATCATGTTGTTCAAAGAAATAATACTTTATTGAAAAGCTTCCTGCACTTTTTGTCATGTCTCCTTTTGGTTTTGTATGCCAGTGTTTTGCGCGTGCGTGCTTTTTCTCTACAAGGTAAATCTGGGAAATCGAATTGTAATATTTGTGTTAATTGGCAATGTTCCTTAAAATCTTAAGTAGCGTGATTTTTCTGATGCTGTAAAACTCTCTTCTGAGTTTGCTAGCCAGCAACTTCTACCAGCATTACATTTGTTATGTCTCACAGAATACCATCCTATAATGTGTATTGGGCTGAAGCAATGCCGCCAATTGCTGAGAGTTGTTTTTCCTTCACCTTTTACATTATGAAATACCTTAGTCATTGGGTTATCTTCTTCTAACACATGCTTTCCATGTTTACCTTTAGCAAGGAGCAGTGTGTAAAGTTGGAAAGGAAGTGGCTGCTTTCCAGAGTTGGTGAGATTGCATGTGGAGCACTTCACACCCTCGTGATACTTCCTTGAAGTGGATGCGAAACGGAAAGATGAGCTCCTGGTAAGCCAAACTCATTCCTGTTCTTCGGTTCTCAGTACCTTCTTGGGGCAGGGATTTATGCATTTATTGAGCTGGGGATTTCTGCATTTGTTGGGGTGGGGTTTTTTGCATTTATTGGATGAAGTGGGCAAAACACCACCCAGAATTATAGGGAAAAGGCAGAGATTTCCATTCACTGACAAGTATAAATGCTGTGGCATGAAGATGTAGCAAACATTGAAACTCAAGTGTTTCAGGGACATCTGAGCGTGCACTGTACTGAAAATTCTGACGTAGATTTTACTCACGTCTCCATTAAACAGGCCCTGTCACCATGCCCCGCTAGTTCTTAGATAACAAACCTACAGTGATTATTCAGTGATTAGCAAAATGAGCAGCCCAGGGTTCTTATCCATTTGCATTGGAATGCTTTGAGAGTTTGGTTCATTGATTAACTCAGTAAATGAACAATTTCTATCAGCAAAGCAAGGATGAACCTGCCTTAAGCTGAGCTTACAGTTTGTGTTTGGGGAGGAAAACAATAGGCCAGCTCAGCCCAGAACTGGGGATGCTGGTAGACCCGTTCCTCCTGTCCTTCACAGAGCCGGTCGGGCCAGCAACCCTACAGCTGCCCGAGTGAGCATGCTGCCTGGACTGAAGTGTTCTGGCCCCAGCTAGGTCACATTCTATACAGAGCCCGGCTTGCACACATGAGTAAACAGATTGTTTAAGATTAAACGCCCCAATGTCACCAGGGTCCTTCTCACACGCTGTGTGCTTGGCACTGGGTTTGTGTGTTTGCTGCCTTTGTGCACCAGAGTGCTGAGAATTGCAACAATTTATTTTTTTTTAAATCAAAGGCGTTGGGTTCCTGCCCTGTATGAAGAAACGCTGTCTGAGCAGGTAGCTCATTACACAACCAGATGTAGGTGAAGACAGAACTGTGGCTTCTTTGCACGGGTGTGCAGCTAACCCAGCAGCAGTTCCCGTGCACGGTTGCCTTACATAAGTCTCCATGCAATACCGGGCTTTCCTCGCAAGAGGGATTCTTCCGGCATCGCCACCTCACCCACACGGGGGTTCTGCAGATTTTTTGCTTTTCAGACACAGTCCCCATCGCACACTGGGAGGCAAATAGCTCAATTTTCCCTGTGACTGGTGCTAAGAACTGCAGGACCGTAAGGGGTAACTAACCGATACTGCTGGTAGGCTGGTTTACCCTCTTCTTGATCCAGACTGGTTTGCTTTCTGCCATAACTCTTTCACTTCACTGAACAATTAATTTCTAAGGCCATAGTGATATTTAAATCTATCCGTTTCTGTCTGTGTCTTCGTTTTCTGAAATGTTTCTAGCAGCAGGCAAGCTTGTGCCAGAAGTTAGCTGGTGATCTCGTAGAAGGGACATTTGTCCGTTGGTAATTGACTCCCATATTAATTTCCATAGAGCTGGCAAACAGCTGCCAAAAAACTGTTTCCCATCTCTGTTGATCAATATTACCTTTCAACAAGTATATGGTGTTACTGAGTGCTAACAGCACTATATTTCTTCTACTATTTTAAGGACTGTAGGATACGCCAGAGTCCTTATATTTGAGAGAAGACTTTTGAATTAAATAATGTTACATCAGTTGTTATTTATTGTCCATTTCCAACACACTGACCCTATTTCAATCGTATCTTACGCTGGGCTGCTGCCACGGGACGTTTATCTCCAACGTTATGTTAGCAGCTTCTTAAGGGGAAGATGATTCTGTGCAGACTTTAAATAGCCAAATAAGACAGCAGGTCTGGCCAGGACTTTCTGAAACCAGGTTGTGAGCAAATATCTGATTTTCCATAGCAAAAGGGTGAAAGTAGTCGTTACCTACCATGCAAGTCTCATTTTTGCTGTCAGCGGCAAAACCTAAACCATGTTCCAGAGGTGGAACCTTTTAAAATGCTCACTGCCTCTGGTAAAAGCTTTATTGATACAACACAGCGGGTGCTGAAGCTTTTCTCTGTCCATTGGGTGACAAAATACCTGTCTCTGAAGCTTTTACCTTGTAAATTCCTCAGTGGCTGGAGACACACGTGCGAGCAAAGCAGAGGTGAGTGAGACGGGAGGTCCCACCGACCGTGAGGTCACGTCCCTTGGGCGCTCTGGGTGCTGGAGGTTCTTCTGTGCACTGAGCAGTCCTTGATTATTATTTTTTTTCAATGTGCTTACTTTATGAATTCTTGAATATGAATGTTGGGATGCATTTCTCTATAATAGATGTTTAGTCCCCAGTGATAAAACTTTACTGTCTGAGCAATGCTACCCTCCCCTCTTTACAGTGACAGAGGAAAGACACAGCTGCAGCGTAACAAAGAGATGGCTTTCAATCACACGGGTGCCCACAAAGTTTAGGAGAAGAAGAAGAAAAGTAAGCTTCTTGCTTTTGATCGTAGAAATTATCTTTTCTGAGCAATTCTGGAGTATGACAATGAAATGAGAGCAGCACACAAGAATGGGGCAGGTGGATTTTTAGCCCACTAACAGAAAACCCTTTGGGATGAACTCTTAATGCCTGTACAGTCACTAGAGGATAATTCTGAAAGAGGTTTTTTTCTAGTTGAGGATCAAGTGGTTCCTCCCTCATCAGCAGAGGTGTAAGTAGTCTAGGCAGACTCACCGAGAAGTGAACCAAGCTTCTCCTCTGAGAGCCAGAAAAGGTCCAGCTGGACAGTCCTTATATCACTAATATCACAAGTGCCTCTTTTGGAAAGAGGGATGTCTAAAAAGCAGTCTCCAAGCTCCCTTCCTTTACTCATCCTGAAGGTAAGAAGAGGAAAAGAGCAATTTAAAAAGCAGAAACAAAAAGTTACCCCATCATTAGCAAATTCTCTTCTGCTGTCAAGTATTGATCCTGTCCCCAGGGGAGCAAACGGAGCATTCTGAAATAGCCAAGCAGCAAAGTACCAACCTTGTATTTCTGCACCATTTTACGGTGTGCTGCAAGACCTGCAACAC
>SAYO01011736.1:2110-13462 GCA_004023745.1 Recurvirostra avosetta | reverse complement strand
CATCTGTTGCCAGCAGGCCTGGTGTCTTGAAAAGCAGCCCATGATCAAAGAACCCAAAGCTCTGCCTATGACACCAGTCTCTGAGCCAGAATATTCTGAGCAATTTGATGTTTGAACTTTTAGTGGGTTTCAATAGACCTGTAGTTCTTGGGAGGCTAATGACCGTATCCTCACATCAACACCTCACTGGCTGATGAATAAATCAACAGTTCACACCCCTCTTGGCTCATGTAAATCTAATACTGTGAGTGTTATGTTACCATACAATACCATAATCATTAAGATGTTGGTGCTTCTGGCATGACTTGCAACCAGATCAGCTTCTACTTGCCAACATTTCAGTTCTGATCAGCTGGTTCTGAACGTATACTATTAGCAGATCATGCTATTTGAGTTTTCCTTACAACAAGCTTTGTAAGACATTTTCCTAAGCTGCAAAGTCTTAAACAATTAAAATGCCCAGGTGTAATGAACTGTTTCATGGAACAATGATGTTGAGCTTTAAGCAAAACTACTCTTTGTGCACATCAGTGTGCTTTTTAGTCTGTTCAGAGCTATTTCTAATGCATTAGAAATAACTTAAGGTGGGTTTTCCAAACACCAATGGTTGGGTTCTTTATTCCTTGTACAGAAGATAAAGACAGGTTGACAGTGTCCTGTCATTGAATGTTGATGAATATAGTGATCTAACTCTTTTTCTGTTGAAGGAGATAAATTTGCTTCCCTACAAATCCTTTCTGTTCTCATTTTTACCAGAAAAAAAAGGGGGTTTTTTCTGATGTTTATTTATCTGCTTGTTACAGGTCATAGACTTCTTGGGTGCTTGGTAGCATGTCACAGATGCAGGTGAGGTAGCCTGTGCAGTTTCTTCATATAAGATCCCATACTTAGAAGAATATATGGGTTCTCTGTAAATAAGAGCAAGCTTTATTAGTGCTCATATTTATACCAATAGCATCTATTTGATGTCTAGAACCAGCTTCCAAGCACTAATAGTAAAGACTTTAAAATTGACATTCAGTACCCAAAAGCTTATGTTTCTGGAGACAAAGCGTTAAAATCTGAAAAGACCTTTTGGAAAAGTTGCACTGAGTAGTGAAAACACAACTTTTTTTCTGAACATCCAAGAGTTCTTGACTTATTAAAATATGCAAATCACTCTAGCACTTTGTTTAATTGCTGTTTCCTTAAACCCATCAAATCTTCTTAATTCTTCTCTTCTTTGTCCTTAATTAACACCCATTCCCTATTGGTTAAAGTGTAACCCAGAAGACCTAAGCTTGTGAAATTCCCAACTTATTAAACCTAATTGCTATAATAATTAGCAACCATTGGCAAAATATTCATCACACAGAAAGCACGAAGGCATCTAATTAACACTTTCAAAATGCTAAGCATTCACTTCTTGATATTTTAGCTGCCATTTCATGCCTTCATTTCTGGAGATGTATGACATAATAAGTTGTCCTAAGGAGAAATAGGATAGGATTTTTTCTTAAAAATCTGAATTTTCTAAAAATGAAACTTTGCACTGCAGCAGCCAAGCATTGCTTTAAAACCTTTGCTTAAATTTCATTTCTCAGGCCTGAAATAGAATTCCCTGACAAAGAAGAAATGCCAAAAGACAGACCAGCTCAGCAGCTCAGATATTCTGCAGGACATGGGAGATGGACAGAGTAGGACACTGAACAGGAGCATCCAGTAACCAATGTGAGAAGCATCTTCACAAAACTGTTGCTTTTTCTGATGTATTTTCCTCTTGGTTTTTGCTTGATTTACTCTGTTCTGAAAGGAACAACAAGGTAGAATCACGTTTTAATACTGGTATGAATGTGCTGAGTTTATCTGATGTGGAACAGAAACATTTTGGAAATCTCAGAGATGTTTGTGTGTTAGGGGAAAAAAAATGTTTTCTAGTGGTCTCAAATCTCGATTTGATAGAGTTACAACAACTTGCATCTGATACAGTTTCAACATTTTGTTGCATACTCATACAAAATGGATTTTAATTCCTTAAGATACAGTGACTTACATAAGGTGTTGAGAAGACATTATAGTAAGAAGTAAGATTTTCTAACTTTTGTGTGACAAAAAAAAGTTCTTTCCCACATAGAAACGTTCAAAAATTTTAAACCATTTCAACCATAGATGGTTGCCAATGAATGCCATTGACATTCATTTTTCATGTAGCAAAACATAGTTATTGTATGAGGCAAAACATTTCCACAGTCTTTTCTCCTCTGAAATTCCCCTGCCGTCTTTAGGAATTTGTGTACATGAGAAATATAGAACCTGATATTGTATTTACATTTTAAATGCCAAACTCATAAAATAAAATTGTGATTCTAGGGAAACTTTTTCCAGATCATTATTCAGTTTTATCCTCTAACATCACGTGCCCTCATGAAAAGCTGCGTTTGTCATGCACAGAGCACCATTCTTTTCTCGTGACTGTCCTGACACACTTGTGGTTTATCACTGTCATGTCACTTCTGTGTTAAGCGTAACACCAAGGTTGGCAAGATGGGAGACAGCAAGATATATCAGTGCAAGTGTAGCCCAAACAGCAAACTTGATGCCTAATTGAGAATGCAAACATGAAGAAGTTGTACTGTGCTCTGTGGGGTGCTGACACAGAGTAGCCTGACTTGGCCTAAAGTCAAACTGTTTTAACACAAACATTTTAATGGGGCTTAGTAAACAACATATTTCAGATGGCTTTGACTTGTATCAGAATATTAGACTTCACCTTCCCTAGTGGAAATTAGATTTATTTTTTATGTCAGTAATTTTTTATTTTTCAGATTTTTATAAACATGTGATTTCTTTCCGTGGATAAAAATAACGAAAAATGCTTTGGTTTTCTGTCTTCATCTCTACTTTTGACAGGGAAAAAACCCCCATGTATATTTGACAACTTGCACTGTTTGTCAGAGAATAACACGAGGGAGAATATCTGGCTAGTAGTTGGTTAAGAATATAAAATGCATTAATGAAATAAATTGATTATATTACTAATCAGTGTTAACCTGCTTTTTGGTCATCTTTCTTTAAGTTCAAGCACTTGTTAGCAGTTGCTACAGTTACTAAAAATCGAAATTATAAGATATAATTATATTTTATATTTAATTATATATTATATATTTTTATAATATAAAATTATAAAACTATAAATAACAACTACTGGTTGAAAAAGAAAGAAAGTAAAACATGGGGGGAAATGGTTAGCAAAAGCCAAAGATGAAGTAGGGTCAAACTCTCTTATCTGTATTTTTACAGTGATTCCTGTCATAACATCTGATCTCTTCCCATAAAATAACCACAAGTACAATTTACCAGTGGTCTACTCCTTTTTCCTGATCCCTAGAGGCATTTCAGACTATACATAGACTTCTAGTAAGATACAGCCTGTCTGGTAAAGAAAAAGGGGCCTGTTCCATCAGCCTCTGAGATGCATAGAGAAATGAGAATAGCATATGGGAAATTTTTCACTTTTTGCAGAATAATAATGTAAAAAAAAGAGAATTATAAAGTGGATATTTATTGGAAAAGAAGCAGAACTGAGTAAACGAACATAAAAAGCTTTCTGACATATCTTGAATTTAATAACAAATATAATTATGTGCAGTCACTGACCAATTACTGAGACTATAATTGAAATTTTCGTTGGCTCTGTTTTGTGATTTAGATGGAGTAGCGATTCTTCCAAAAATTCAGCTCCAACACAAACTGTTGTTGAAAAATCATGAGAAGAGTCAGGAGGATAATACTGGTGGCTACTCATAGAGCTTTAGCCCCACTGCACAGATTAGTGTGGAGTCCAGAAAATGGGTGTGACACTTCCATTTGGAAATGTCTCTTAGGGTGATAATTGCAATATGGCAGGAGTAGATAATGGTTCAAATCCCTTCATGCCAGAGAAGATATAGCTGAATCAAGGTCTCCCACATCTTGAGTTACTATCTTTTTTAATAAAAAATTTGGAAATTCATATCTGCGTCTCGTAGCTTTTGTTTGTGTCTGTGCAATAGAAACAATTCAGAAGATCTCAGTTTTTTCCCAGTGCAGATGAAAACTAAGCCTGACACAATACATTCTGGCAAAATGGAATCCTTGTTTTACAGTAAGCCCTACATTTGTACTTTGGATTTATCGTATATAGTCAGACATACACACAGTTTTAGTATATTCCAGTAGTCTCATTATCTAATACAGAATCCAATTATGGACAGAACTGAAGAAAAGAGCGTAAAACAGAGTACCTGAGTGAGTCCAAATGGAAAATGAGATCGAATCACTTCCCTGACTAGATCTTTATTTTTTAAACATGTTGGAGAACAAAAACTTATTTATATTAGATAGGTAGGAAATCAGAATATATAGTAGGTAGATCTTATGTTGTTAGAACGTGCTTCACCACTTTTCTTTAATGTTCTCTTATTCTGGGCTATTTCCATCCCTGATTTCTGTTCTGATTTCAAAACAGACATATTTGCAAGTGCTGGAAAATATGCATGTAATTTTAAAATTTATGCAAAACCAAAAATATACAGCAAAAACTAAAGTTCACAATCAAGCAGAAGAGTTGAGTGGTGAATCTGAATGAGTCCATGAAATGAGTTCTGAATGAGTCCAGCAGGGTTGTCTACAGGTGAAACAAGATACAGTGTATGTTGTTCCAACTGGGTTTCAGCCAAGGGATTGAAGACATCCTGTCATCACTTGCCCATTATAATGCTGTGAAGGTAGGATGATTCTTATTTTCTTAAAAATCATGATCTGTAAAGGTAAGTCAATTTTTTCTGTCTTTAAGCCTTAAGAGATAACCTGAGAAGTTTAATTTTTAATTTAATATTATTTTAAATCATGGATTTTAGTACTTACAGGAAAAGCAGGTTTTAGAACAGATAAATTATGACCTGCTGACAGCCATCAAGGCTGCCATAATGCAAGAACGAATTTATATGGTGTCGGTGTATAATGTAATAGTCACTTTATAGTATCTATATAGATTATCCTGGGGTGTGTCTAATACTAAGTTTCTTTCGTTTCAAACCAGTCAGACATACAATGCCCCTACATGTACATATATATATATACACAAAACCTGTACGAAATTCTTATAGACCATGAGGTGTCTCAAATATTTATTACAATACTTACTCAGGTTTTATTTAACGTAGGAGCATTTGCAAAAGATAGGAGCTTTTAAATTCAGTTCAGTATCCTAAAGTCATTGCAAAGGGATGTTCAAGAAACCTTACTATGGGATAATTTCAAAGTAAACTGTTATATTTCTTTTAAGCTAAAAAAGAAAAAAAGTCTATTATACAGCTTGAAACTTTCCAGTTTACATATCCTCTTCACACCAGACAAGAAAAAAGACCTTTTTCTAATGTAAAAGGATGTTCTTATTGTACATGTTTTTTGGTTTCCTATAAGACATGTGGACTTAGTCATTGCTTACAGTAACAATGGCATATTTTTCCTGATATCTCTCTTTAGTTTTTTTTATAGAGGAGGGGGCTTCTTCCAAAAACATTATGGATGCTACCATATGTTGAATTGAATAAAGTTATTCCTTCAATGGACTCTTGTTGATACAGAATTAAAAAATTTGTGAAGAATTTAGAAACCAAACTGAGGCAAGAGGGGAAGGAAATTGTACCAATTGTCTTTTACTCTGTATTACACTTAGCTTAAAATCCATACAGTTTAATATAAGATATAATGTCACGTTGGTACCTTAGGCTTACTTATTTTCATTTCCCAAACAGTTGTTTAACAGCTCTTCCAGAATTATAGAGCTCATAAGAACTTAATAGAAATTTTTAGTTGCATAATATTGGATTTATGTTCATCATTTTTAATACATGGTATTCTCTCTTAAGGATTTAGATCTCAATGGGTTGTTATGCATTGCTCACATCGTGCAATTCTGCCCCCTCCCAGATTTATGAATTTACACAAACATCCTCAATAATTTCTTTTTTCGTCACCTGCTCTCAAAGATTTGTCTTTACATCTGATTTCCTGTGCAGACATGGAAGATTGGAAGTCGTATGTTTAACAATAGACTCCACTCTGTATCACATCAATGATTTGTTATGATTCCAGTATCATTATAAGATTACATCCTTACTAGGTACCTTATTTCAATACATCAGTCACTATGTGACAGAAATTCATTGGGTAATGTGAGATCAACTATACATTTGCAACTAGATGTTCTTTGATTGTCAGCTAGAAACAGCTAAGGTGACATCAGTGGGCCAGTACTCTACTTACGTATTTGACTCCAAATCCTCAAGGCCTAGTTCCATGTATCACAACTGGTCCCAACCATGATCTGTCTTACTTTGTCAAATCCATTCACTGCAAACTCTTACTTCAAAAGAATTGTGGTTCTTACACAGTCAGTGAGAATAGCTGGAGAGGTTTAGTTTGGTAAATTGCTTTTATAGTTATAACCTTACAACAACTAGCAATTCTCTTAAAAATCTATTTTAAAGAGTATGCTTCAAATTCTAAAATTAACTACCTAAACTGAGTTTGAAAAGACTCAATTTAACAGTCCAAGGGCTCATCTTCATGCAATTCCTACACGACAAATGCTGAGCTCCCTTTCTGACAACCTCTTTTACCTTACCTTGTCTAGAGACTCTGAAGCTAGCAAGCTTTTCAAATCATTGCCGAAAGACTGAACTGCCATGTCATTCTTTAAAGCAAATATTAAAATAGTGTTTTATAACAAAAGCATTAGTTGTAAAATGGAATTGGAAAAAGTGTTTATATATATTGTAACAAAAGAATTTTTTGTTAAAAATATTGAAAAGAGAACAATCTGCGTGTATCTGATAAACAGCATCTTGTTATACACATAAGAATAATGAGACTCTCAGCCAAGTGGGGTCAAAAATAAAAATAACTCCTGACTATTTATGTAGTTACAGCTTTTATTTGCAGACTTAGCCCAGCAGTAATGGCTAAAAGAAATGCTTATAGTGGCTTTTATTTAATAGGGGCCATACTATCTGCATTTGTCAATACATCAACTCTAAGTACTTTATTTACAATACATTGGATTAGGTCTTGAATTTAGGAACTTGTACGTCCTATCAAATTCAGTGATTACTTAGTATTTAAAAATAAAGTAACTGGATAACACAAATATTTATGTCAAGTATTTTTATATAGTAACATCTCCTGGAGCCTAAAGACAAATTAAAATTTTCAGAAATATATCAAATTGTCTTGTGACATTCAGGGTTAAAATACATTAAGTGGAAGAATGATCATATTTCTTTTGTGTCTGTTATTATGATACATGCCACATGGAAATGCTACTGCACCAAGAAAAGAAATTAATGCAACAAATCCTAAACACTCTCCACATTTCTGCACTGAAGAGTAAAATAAAGTAAGTGTTCACAAGTGTACCATTTAAAGGAAAAAAATGTTTCATAGACCTCAAGGCTATTGTTGTACAATGTTGTATTATATATATATTGTTGTATTGTATTGTATAGTTACTTTCAATTTCACTTTAAATATTGAATACTGTTCTTTCAAGGTGGCCGCATTACCTTTCTTCTTTATTATAGTACAAGTTAATTACATTTAAACATCTTCCATTATGTAAGTAAAGATTAATAAAAAATAAATGTTCAGTGTTATTAAATTCTAGGCAAGTTACAGAAGAATTTGGCATAAATTTAACAATATAAACCCCAGAAAAATATAGGTCAGCCTCCTCTCCCTAGCAACATTTTCAGGTTAGCTATGAATCTCCTTTATGTGAGAACCTGATCTTCAGAATATTTCTTTTTGTCCTCATCTATTTGAAAGTAAAGTTTTGAGGATACACAGCTTACAAACAGCACAACTCACTCCCTTTAGACTCTGTACCCATCATTCAGCCAGCTCTGTTCACAGAATCTGGCTTTGCTGAACTCACTCTAGAATCTCTTTTGAGAAAATATTGTTATTCTTTTCTCTTGGTAACAGAGCAGCTTTGCAAATGCTTGTCTTGTCCTCTCCAATTAGCAACAAATGTTAAAGGATAACTTAAGAGGAGGATTAATAGGTTGGTTGGGGGAAAAAAAAGATTTGCATTTCATTTAAAAATGATTGCAAATACAGATTTGGTTACTGGTAGTGCAGGAGAGGATGGCAAATAGCTGACTGTTTAGCTGAGTCATTTCGATGGGTGAGATACAGATCTCTGCTCTGAGTTTGAACAGATCAGCACTTGAATCACTGTTCCCAGCTAATGTTCTGATTTTTGCATGTGGCTACTCTTTGAGAAGAGTTCACTTTTCACTAGAAATTGCACCCCAGTCATAAGAGGTCTGCCTAGTGCATTGCCAGTAGAGAAATGCTTTAGTCAGACATTAATTTTTGCCGTCACCCATGTTCTCCCTCTTCATCCCAAATACTGCAAAACCAGTTTCGTGATTACTCTGAACCATGTTACTGCTTTTTGTTCCTTGATTATTTAGACATTACCATTGGGATCTAACAGTGGGAATATGATGAAATGTATCATGGTCGATATATTTGAGTATTGTTTGATGGGGGGTTTTTGCCACTGCAGTGGAATCTTTGCCTATAATTTCTCTAGCTGTACTAAATATGGGTTTGACTTTGCTGAAGCAAGTAGCCTGAACTGTTGGAGTTCACTTTATCAGCTTTTATTCCTTTGGCTTTCAGTGCTTCTGTGCTGATTGTAGGTCTGTTAGGTATCCCATGCTTCTGTGTGGTGTTCAGGAACACGATTTACATGTTCTATGGGTTAGTGATGACCAGCAAAGTACTGTTGACTTTCGTTCTCCTGAATGAAACAAGGCAGAGACAGGACAGAGATTTAAGCTTAAACCATTTGCAAGTTCATGACTGGATTTATTTGCTGGTAGCTCAGAAGAACTGAAAAAAAACACTGGGATTTGACTGTAATTTGAATGAATGTGCAAGCCAGTGTGTAGACAGTCTAGATTTAAGTAGGAGTTTGAGTAACAATAGATATACAGCCCTTGTGTCCTAATGTGACAAGAAGATAGTGAGTCAGATTGCAAGGGACTGTGACAGGAACTATCTCTTCTTATATATAATGCAGAGCAGGCACTGTCAATCACTTTTACTTTTATTACATTTCAATCCTATTATGGTTAAGCTATTCATAAAACCTGTGCCAGTCTTGAAAAGAGAACCTCGTGTTGTGAATGTACCGTTGTGCTTCAAAACGAATTACTATTATTCTTTTCAATTCCTCTCTCTCTAAATATATATATATATATGATGACAAGAGGATTGGTTTCTAAAAATTATACAATCATTAGACACTGGAAGGAAGACCAATCACTGCCTCAGACAGAGAAACTACAACTCTGGTCAATTTATGATGATTTAGTCATTTAGTAAAAATGCCAAGATAATTCTTCTCTTTAGGAAAACAGTAGATATAAGCAAAAATTTGGGCATACTTTTCCCAAGTAACTTAAAAACCAAATGTGACTTGTGACTATCTTCCATTAAAAAAATATATATACCAGTGTTATTTTGCATTGTGTTGGAGCTGTTTGCACTGAAGAAGTAAAAGAATACATGGATAATAAAATCTATAAAAATAACACTGTTAATTTAGCTGTATTTTCAAAAGGAAACAGCAATGATACTAATTATTTTTCCTATGGCTTCAATGGAAATCTCACCCATAGTGTTGAAAAAAAGCAGCAAATCTTGCAAGGGAAACCTGATTACAGTGAATTGTCGTTTGGTAGGATGATGGAAGCACAGTTTTGGCATTCATCTTTGCTATAATGAATGAAAGCAGCTAAAGATCATACCTATCAGTCATTGAGATCTTCCTGTCAGGAACTGGGCTTTTTAAAATCTCCTAATGCATAAATAGGCTGTAACCAGAGCCTGAAAATATTGAAAGTTGGAGTTGAAGTTAGCACCGTAAGGAGGTACCATTTGAAGTGGACAGGCAACTGATTTCATACTGAGGAGCTGGGAAAAATTGCTCTATTCTTCATTTTTCTGTTATCTCTTGGGTATGCCCTTGAGCAAATCACTTCTTCATGTTTCGTTTTCCCTAGTCTGTTTTAACATTTTGGGAGAGGAGTACTTGGATCTTTAGCTTTTCAAATTACATTTATACATTTCAATTTTTTTTCCTCCAGAAGGATTCAAATCAAAACATGGTACTTTGATTTTCTAAAAATTAAACCATGGGCAAAGTCTAAATGCTGCTCTAGACCGTCATTGCTGCTCTTTTGCCTCTCCTTCAGCTGGATTATCCTGTCCTTCACTTATGATGGTGATTGTAAGAACTATCCTGGTGCTCATCCAGCTTTGCAATGAAGCAGTTCAGGGAGCAGAACTATCCGTGTACTGCATACAGGACAGAGTTTTAGAGGAACTGAATTAGATTGACTTAAAATCCCATGGTTAAATTTAATCTACCCTTGTATCATCCTTAGAAAGTTAGCATGATTTACCTGTCCAAGGAATAGCTAAAATTATTTATACTTCTTCACAATGGCCATTTGTAAGTAGCAAATTCACAAGTTTGTTTTGTGATCCTCTGATAAGTGTCAGCTGGAGGGAGATCTTAAGCAAACTAGAAATTAACTGCCACAAATACTCATATCATTCATAACACAAACACTCACAAAACATTTCTAACACCTTGTCGTCTCTGGTGGTTTACCATAGCTTACACATCTCATTTCAGCTGGTAATTCCGAAGAGTACATAACAAAGGTTGTGGAAGCAAAGGAAAATTTATGAAGTACATACATGTTCACATATATCCAAGAGTATCTCCAAGAAAACTTGAGAAAACTGGTTTTCATGTCATGAGAAGATAACATATTTCTAACTTTCTGTCTGGTGCCAAAAACCACTAAATTTTGAAACATTTTTTTTTCTTTCAATATCAGAATATCCTTAAAATGTTGACTTTTTTTTTACTTCATAATGATTCTTTCAATTTTCTGAATTTCAGTACATTCACAACTCCATCTGGAAAGTGCTTAAACAAAATTCATGAAGAAAATACATTGCTGATGTCAACATTATGGTTTTGGTAGAATTTTATACAATGATTGTGAACTAAGAGGCTCAGTAGACCCTACCAAGCCTGTCAATTCCTTGTACAGTGTAATGTTTAATATCTAGTCCATGAAGTTACAGAACTGTGCCCCCATTATTTCTTTATACCTATTGTCTCATTGCAACTGTAGCTATTAACAGAGCTAGCTTTCCCCTCAAATCAGAATTTTGTGCAAAGATTTTGATTTTGGAAGTGTTTCTCCTCCAATCTCTCCACCAATAGGTAATGTACGC
>SAYO01011728.1:19969-42634 GCA_004023745.1 Recurvirostra avosetta | reverse complement strand
GCTGTTCTCGGAGCTGAAGCGCTTCGGCTTGTCCCCGGGGCCGGTCACCGAGAGCACCCGGCCCGTCTACCTGAAGAGGCTGAAGAAGCTGCGCGAGGACGAGCGGGCTGGGGCCCGCAGCGGCGCCAACAAGACCCGGAACAGCAACAACAATAACACGGGGGCCGGAGCGGCGGCGCCGGGCGGAGGCGGCGGCGGCGGCCCCGGGCGGGCGGCCCCGGGCGTGGGGGCGCGGCTGGTGGGCGCCGAGTCCCCCTACCTCCCCGGGGCTGCCGCCGGGAGCGGCCGGGGCCGCGCAGCACCCTCTGCCGGGAGCGGCAAAGTGCTGCTGGGCTTCAGCTCGGACGAGTCGGATGTGGAAACCAGTCCCCGGAGCCAGGCCGGCGCCGGCGGCGGCAGCAGGAGGGAGCGGGCTTCACCCCTCTTCCGCGGCCTGAGGCTCACCGCCCCCCACGGCGCCTGCGGCGTGAGTAACAGCTCCCCCCCGGAGGAGGCGGCGGCCCGGCGGAAGCCCAACGCCTGGTGGGGGGCGGCGGCGGCCAGGAGACCGGCGGCGGCTCAGGGTGTGAGGGAGCCTGGGGATGGCGCCGAGGGAGGAGGGGAGGAGGACGATGAAGAGGAGGAGGAGGAGGAGGAGGAGGAGAGCGAGCAGCAGCGGTGGAAGAACCGGACCGTGAACGGTAACCGGCTCCTCTCCTACGGCGGCAGCAGGGACTCGGAGTACTCCGACTCGGAGGAGGAGGAGGCGGCGGGGGCGAGGGCCAAGCAGCAGGTACCGAAGGAGGAGTCTGCAGTTCGCCGGCCCAGACGGAGCCTCAGCAAGTCTCCTGCTCCATTCATAACAAGCAAATGCGCTGCAGCCGGCGCTGGCGTGATGGAGTCGGGCCAAGAAAGGGCTGGCGGAGGCTGTGGTGCTGGTGTAGTCGTAACGAATGACAGGGCGGAGGCGGCTGCTGCCGGGAGTCTAGACAGGGGCAGAAATCAGGAGGAGGAGGCGGCGGCGGGGGGAGGAGGAGGAGGATGTGAAAATCTGGACTCTAGTCCTCCCAGCCCCAGATACCGCCTTGGCCTACCTAAGAAATCCCCTACAGTATTGTTGCTGCCACCACCGCTCACGGACTCGGAGAGCAGTAAAATCACTGACCCTCCAGGCACCATTAGGAAAGCGACCAATAATCATGTTCTCAGCGGTGCTGCTGGTAGCTATAATGTTGAATCCAGGATCTATTCAGCTACTAATAGCCTTCCTCCGGGTGGAACCACCTCCTCCCTTAGACTCAACCACTCCAATCATACGGGTTCAAATCATACCTACCTGAAAAACACCTACAAGAAGAATCTCTCAGAGCCCGAGGAGGAGCTTCTCCAACAGTTCAAAAGAGAGGAGGTATCCACCACTGGAGGCTTCAGTGCACATTACCTGTCCATGTTCCTCTTAACTGCTGCATGCTTGTTCTTTCTGATACTGGGATTCACATACCTGAGAATGAGAGGTTCTGGAGTAGCTGAGGATGTGGGAGCCAACAGTAAGTATTAGGTGAAGGGTAAGAGCAGTTTGTTTCTGCAACTGGGTATACAACTGTTAATTCGCCTTTGCGTTCCCAGACGTCTCTTACTGAGCAGTTCTGGGTTCCACCTTGGTATAATCTTTCTATATAGGATGGAGCACAGACAAACTGTCTTTCTTTAAGTACATACCTCTCAAGCTGGTATAATAAGCTTGCGAAACATCTGAGGATAAACTCAAATCCTGTTGTTAGCTGCTGTAACCTGTTGATACCTTCTTTTCTAGCGTGTTTTCTTCACAGCAATTTTACGTGTTTTGTTCAGTGTAGCAGATGTATAGTTAATAGAGAATTGACGAGGTAAGGCTTTATGCTAATCTCACAGAAGTAATGATGCGCATTTAGATTCCTGGGATTCCTGCAGGGCTAAGATTGGACTGTAGCTGTTCGGTAATAAAGCAGGTTGTTTTCATTTATGTGTACTGAGGCTTGAAAAGGATGCTAGGCTGAGATGACAGTTACACACTACAGCAGACTTTGTGCAGTGAGTGCTGGATCTATTGCATACTTTTTTCTAATAAGTACTTTTGTTCTAAATCTAGTTGAGGGTATGTTTATACATGAAATACTGTTGTGCTTTAGTTTGAATTTCAGAACATTCTTTTTTTTTAATCCTGAATTACTTGGGAGTTTCTTTAATATGTAAAAGTAACTTACTGGAATGGATTTAGAAACTACCATTTTCTATTCACAAAGCGTATGAAAATGGAAACATACCACCACCTAAGGGTGGTGATTCATGCTAATTCAATTCTTGGCTGCTGTGAAGTGGACAGTGGAGATTCTAACATCAGAAAGAAAAATCATGCCATTGCTGGCTTAATTTCTCATTGGGAGCAATGAAAATTATGCAAAAATGCTCGTTTTGGGATGTTAGAGTGTTAGAAGGTCCTTGGAGACTTGCATTTTTCTTGAAATGGTTGAGGAAGGCATGTGGGGTGTATGCACGTGCATATATATTTCTTTGTGTAGATAGCAGAGGATTTATATACTTTTGTAGGCACGTGTACAGAGCCTTGTAAGGAGCGATGCCACTGTTAGATTGGTATCTGCTAGATGTTACAGGGCAGAAATAGCAGTGTGGGCTGTTTTTTTTCTTTTTTCTTTCTCCCTTTCAAATGCTATTCATTACATTATGGTAGCAGGATAGGTCTTAATTCTGTTTTGGGCTCTTTGGTGGGAGGAGTAAAGGATTTAGTGTTTAGGAAGGACAGTAGCAGCAAGGGCTTAAGCATTTGCAATGGTTTCATTGCTGTCCACGTGGCTCTTAACTACTGTTCAGTCTTGTTTTTTGAGAAGGCAGTGAACATACGCAGGTGGGCTAAAATTAGATACAGTATAGTGTGACTGTTAGGACTACTTATATTCTGTGGTTAACTTCTGGCCATAACTGCTAGAGACGTACATAAATTTTCTTAGGTACTGATAAGATGTGTAATTCCACTAACAGGTATTGGATTTTTTTTTTGTAGTGTTGAAATACGATGATTTTAATAGGGGAGAAGGTCTGTCAGCCTACTGGGGTAAATGTTCTGGCTGGTTGAGTTGTTCTGGCTGGGAGTTGAAAACTCCCCTGCCGTGCTGGTTGATAAAGCTGAATGTCTCAGCTACGCAGATAGCAATAATACTGTGAAAAGAAACCTGCTCTGAACTTTTTATCTTGGAAGAAAACTTTGGTTTGAATGTGTGAACTTTCCTATAGAGCAATTAGGATCACTGTGTAGAGTATATTGCTCTTAGAAAAGTTAACCAAGCTGGAACTGATCTACAGGGAAAATTGTGCTCTTCTGCCCTTTTGCTTAGGTTAGGCTGCCCAGCGAAAAGTCTGGTAGCCCAGTGTTGCTTGGTAGTTCAATTAAGCCAGTTCTTGGCCTGTTCCTATTTGTTCTCTTTTCAGTGGAACTCTTGAAAGTGGCTTTCCTGAAGAATTGTTCTGGCAGTGGCACCCACATTTCATCTGTCCTCCTTCCTCGCACTCCCAGGCTTTGCAACATAACAAATAGGAACAGGGGGAACAGGGCCCACTGGAAGCAGCAAACAGCAGTTTTTGTGGCTGGCTCCTTTGATAGGAAGAGGAGCACGCTTGCTGCTTTTAAGTAATGTGGGAATGAGCAGGGAATTACCTTGCCCGTATGCTCAGCACGTGCTCACTAAATTCTTACTTCTCAAATGGGCATATGCAATGAAAATATGGTAGGTCTGTAGAGCAGGCAAGAACAGACAAGACAGGCCAATAAAGACTGATTGCTACTGGGGAAGGAAAGAAACCTGTCATCTATTAGATGCTTCCCTAAGCTTAAACATCATCTGAGTGAGTCCTTTGGCTCTTATGCTTGTGTGGGTTTATTGTCTGTTTTCTTTATAGAAGCAGAACTGATTCATACATTTTTATTAAAAAATAATAGCGTATCTCAAGAAACAACCTTTCAGTTAAGTGATTGGATAGTGAGTTTTTTCTGTCTTTTAGATGGCTGTAGGTAAGATTCTGTTAGCTGAGGGTAATTTGACTGTGAAAAACTCAGTTATTTACAACTTCAAATTATTATCATAAAAGGTTTTAGGATTCAGTGGGGTTGC
Organism: Recurvirostra avosetta; assembly: GCA_004023745.1. Taxonomy (NCBI): domain Eukaryota; kingdom Metazoa; phylum Chordata; class Aves; order Charadriiformes; family Recurvirostridae; genus Recurvirostra; species Recurvirostra avosetta. The sequence continues at coordinate 38,492 of SAYO01011728.1, read as the reverse complement.
ACTATACCTGTGTCCATAATTATCATAGTTACTGTGAGAAAACAAAGGCAGTTATTTGTATCTTTGGGTGGCTTCCTGTTTTAACTTTGCAGGGGATGATGCACAATGAGCTTAATGTTGGTTTTCTTAATTATTCAATACCTAAAATGAAATTCAGTCAGAATCAAGTGATATTATGTGTGTGACATTGAAAAGTATTTATCACCAAGTGCACCCATTATCAGCACTTGCAATATTTGTCAGGCTGTAATCTGAGAACAGACGAGGTGCGTGCAATGGGGGAGGCTTAAAACTAGGTGTTGGGGTGGAATTTAGGCCAGGTAAAATAGTATAGATGAGAAGTGTTAAGCAGAAAACTTCAGAAGAGGATTGTCACCGAGACCATGCATAATGTTCAAATGATTTCTTATTCAGAGCTCTAAAATAGCTATGAAGTGCTTTAGTTTTTCCGCACATGTGGCATAAAATGTTCAAAGACACAGAAGAATTCGCCCAATTCTGATTTATCTAACCTACATATAATCACTTGAGGTAAGGCTTTTATGCATTTAGCTGACTAAAATGCAGATAAATATCTATGGGACTTTTCCTAAAGCATCTTAAACCATTGAAATTAAACTACTTTTTAAGCTTACATGAAAGGCCAACTAATGCATAAGCGCATATTGTGCTTGCTCTCTCTGAGAGTGTTGAATGTGAAAAGAAAAGATCAGGTTTGGGCTTGGTGCTAGTAACCTCATTTGTGTCGCTCTTCCTATAAAGCATGTTTTGCTCGCTCCTGCTTTCAAAATACCATGGAATTGTATCAACTTCTTGCCAAGCCAGCATAATATTTAGTCAGGAAAATGGGAGTTTTGACTTTGTCTATTTCCTAGGGGTCTTCAAACCCTGAAGAGTTGGGTATCTCTTCCAACTTCTTTGCTTTTGTTTTGTGATGTTACTATGAGCATCTCAAGTGGCTGTTCCTGGGACCTAGTTCTAAAGTTATTTTTCATGGAAAGTTGGTAACGATATCGGATCCGTAGATGTTGCTTTCAGGTCTGGTTTGCTTTCTGAAAGATGAGGGCGCTAGTACAGGTGCTGTTTAAGGTTGTAATCTGAAATAGGTTGCATTTAAATTACTGTCACCGTTTCTGCTGCAGTACTTTGCATGGGGAGTGGTTGATGTAGCAAAACAACAACAAAAAATTAATCTTGAAACTTTCAGGTAGGTCTTGTTTAATATGGTGTGCTCTCACTAGGAGAGGCTTTTGAAAGTGACATCTCTTGCTAGTAATTTTGGTCTTTCTATGACACTCGTTACAAAACAACTGCTAGGAGGATAATCCTTACTATATTTGCTACAACTTGTGGGTTTTTTTAAATGTTAATTCAGGGAGACTTAGCCATGGCGTATATTGCAAGTGGAAGCTTATGCAAATCACAATTCTAAGAATTTAATTCTATTCCATTGTTGTTCCTTTGTTCTTGACTTCTAAATCTCTTTGGCATTAAAACTTCTGTGAAATTGTATGCAGGGAATTTAATTGTTAAGAAGTTAGACTTGCTGTATAAAAGACAAGATGATGACTGTTACGCTCACAGGCCTGCAAATTACTATTAAAGTGCTGTGGTATTTCACGGATAACTGTTACAAATCTACTTGCCTTCTAAGATCACCTTCTCGGAAGAGTCTGGTTTCTTGACAGTATTGGCTTCAATGGAATAAAACGAATTTCGGATAAGAAATATTTGTAGAGTAGTGGATAGTAAAGGGAGGAAGCAAAATTAAAAGATTTTGAGAGTTCCTGTGTTGTGTGGCTATTAACGTTGCTTGTGCTTTGCAAATGATACTCTGACTTGTATTTGACAATGTAACAACTTCTTCTATTAACATATTAGTATATATAGCTCTGTTTCACTTTTTGTATATTGCTTTAGACTCTAGTTAGCAAGTATTTCTCTTCTAGGTGATACAAAAGAAAATCATGATGTGCATCTTAAAGACTAATCTCCCTCGTAGCTGATTTTCTGTGGTTTGCTGAGTTTTGGATCAAGATCAGTAGATCAAAAAAACCCTAGGCTGCCTTCATAACATAAAGCCAAGCAGAATAGTTAAGTTTCCTGAGGATTCTTGAGACTTTTAAACTCTGTTCTTCCTTATGGAATATCAGAATTAACTCTTAAAAATGAGGAACAAATTTGGCCAAGACTTGTACCCAGGAAAGTCCAGATAATTGCACATAGTGCAAAATAGTTCATCTTAGCTGACAACTTAAAATCCTTCCTAAAAGATAATAGTCTGTTTACTTTTGCAGCAGATCTGTACTATAAATACGAAAATTCCTCATCAGTATTTGAAACAAAAATGATGCAACTTGAGAATGTCAGTTTTTTAAGGAGATAGCAGTGTTTGATACTTTATTCAGAATATTTAGAACTAACTTGGCATTCATACCTTAAATGTGCTGCTGTTTGCAGATGCACACAAAACTTTCCATATGCCATGACTTCACATAGTCTTACAAGGACATTTTTTCAACATTACTGTTGTAGGCTATGCTTTTTTGTGAAGTCAGTCATGAGAAATCAGAACTAAAATTACTTGGCTGGGGAGCAGAGATGCAGAAGAGCTCTGACAGGATCTGTTTGCACCAGCTTTCAAAAACTAATCAAAAACTTGCACTCTATTCCATAGTGCATGATAGTTTTCTCAAAAGAAAATTTGGTTTCTGATGTGAGAAAATTAAGGGTGATCTAGGGTATGAAAGCAGATCTGGTTGCAACTTTTCCATGTTTATAAGGCATTGCAGACTAGAAAGGAGTGGGAAAGGAGAAAGCAAACTTGTTCTGTTAAGAACCTCTGCCAACTCTAATAATGTTCTTCAAATGCAATGCTGACTTCTTTCTGCTTAGGACAGATGCATACAGCGATAATGGATGCAGTGGAAATATTTTTAAGGAAGAGCCTATGATGCCCAAGGACTTAAATTTAGCATTGTAGGAGCCCCACTTTGTACTGTTTCATAATCTTGAAGTATCCCAGTACAAGAGGAGAATCTGTCCTGCAGTCTTTCTATTCCTGGGCACCAGTTGTGTTTCTAAAAAATCATCTATGTTTAACTCCTGTTGAAATCTGTGCTTCATTTGGGAGTAGTAGGTTGTAAAACTTTGGCTTGATTGCTTACCCAGCTAAGCTGGCGGGAGTGCTAGAGTTGTACAAAACTGGTCCTTGTCATGCATCTAGGCTCGTGCTTCAGAAATAGTGTGAACATGTGAACAGATCAGAGCTGCTGTTTGAGAAAGTTGTTTGGTCACTTAACAAAAGCTTTGGCAAGTAAATTAAGCAAGCACATCAGTTTTTGTTGATGAAAGTGCTGTTCCAATGCTGTGGAGAAGCACAGAATCTGTTGTAATCATGAGGCATATATTCCTTACACCTTTAAAGTTCTTGTGGGTATTTGTATTCTCTGGTAAAATTAGTTGTCTGTTGTGATTTGTGAGGTTGAGGGGGGTAAGTTGACTGGTTAAGGGAATGTGAAATCAAGGTATATTAAGAAAAAAAGTGATTTTTCAGGGGACTGGCATGTTTGCTAGGAACTTCAGTAGTAGTATCTTTGTCCTTACTCTTCCTTTCTTGGCTCCTGCTGTTGCTGTTGGTGGGTCTAGAGTTGCGGGAGAAGGTGGCATGCTGTGATTATAATACATTACACGGTGTAACTGCTACTGTTCAAAGTAACCTTGATAGCTTCTGTTCACTGAGGAATTCTGATTTAGAAAAACTTGGAAAAGGAGCAGTGTTACTGATGGAAAGAAGCATGCTGATGGATGCAAGGATAGATCAAAGAACCACTGCACAACTTAAAGCTGATCTCACATAGGTTCCTTCTGTGTAGAAGGTTTGCTCCAGTTTACGACATCTGATGTTGAGTTCTGTTGTAAATATATATATATATAAAAAAATCAACTTTTAAAATGAAACTGATGACACATAGGTTTTGTGGTTGATGTCAGCGTGCTGTCCCTAGAAAATGGGGAATACCAAAACAAACTTGATGCTTTGGCTCCATGCAGCTATGGCATCTTTGTACAGCTGACTGTTCTGATAGGACACTGCTTGAATGTTATCTCAATATTTCTACAATTTTTTGATCCAGGCAAATCAAGGCTTTGTGTTCATGCATCTTTAGTCTGAGATATTGCTAGCATTCTGTCCTAGAAACTTTAGGGATTCTGTAGAAGTCTGTCCATTCAGTAAGCTTCTCAGCCCAGCTGGAGGAGTTGAAGACAAATGTAGGTAATGGAGATGGAAGATTGAATCAAGTATATTCGGATTACTTGAGCACACCATGGCATGAATAAGAAATCTGTCTTTACCAAGAAGTACCATTTGTAATTATGAAAAATAGTATGGCCCCAAACTGCTGTACTTTGGTTGTGGTGGCTCCTTTTCTCCAGCATCCTTATCATTGTTGTCTTTTCCCTGCTACTGTTCTGTACTTCCCACAATGCTCTTCAGTGCTGTTTCTCTGTTCTGCTGCGTGTGTACAGTCTACAGTGGAGGGTGAGAGGGTAAGGAGCAAGTGAGTGTGGATGCATGCTAAAAGTGAAACAGGCAAATGTAGTGTGCCTGTTGGGCCTAGTTTGTTGGAGGAGACATGCTGTTATGTCTGGTGTTTGCCCATATGAATTCTGCTTTTTGCAGAGGAAAGGATCAAATTTTCTGCTTACTGAGGGTCATATTGTAACACAGGTATCTTGAATAAAGCTGCCTTTTTAGAGTCCTAAATTCCTTTAGCTGCTTTAAATGAGCTCTGAGTGACAGACTAAATTGATATAGAAGACTGTTTAATGTGGGGAGGAGAAGAGGTAAGGGCTTAAAAAGAGCGGTTTAACATTAAATTAAGTGGCATTAAAACTTACTAAGTAGTCTACAAAATCCATTGAATTCTAGTGATGGTGTGTTAGATAAGAAATAGGTCTGTTCATAAATGAAGGATTGTAGCCCAATTCCTAGGCCATTTTTTCCTCTGTCTTAGAGAAGGTTGTTTACTTAAATTGGAAGATGGCTTGTTAGAAAATAATTTTTTTATATACGTACTAAGACTTCCTTCATACTGCCTTTATTCACTTAAGTATTAGTACAGGTTTTTTACACAGGTCACATCGCCTTAACCTTTTCTTTATGGAAGAAGTACAAGAAACTTTTATATTTGGATTCACGGCATCTTGGGTAAATGCGGCATCAGCCTGTCCTGGCTAGGCAGCTGACTGAACACAGCTTTATTATGAGAGGACTGCTGGGATGAGTTGGATAAGTGTAGTGTTATTCCAGACTAGATTTTAAGGCCACATCTAGATCTTAATTTTCCTTTACTCTACAGAAGAGTGTTTCTTTTAGGGTCAGTTAAATCTCTGGAGTGCTTATTGGAGAAGCCTCAGACTGTCCACTGAGTTCATAACTGCTGATGTTAGCTTTTGGATATTTTCAATAGGCTGCCTGTCAAAGCCACTCACCTTAACCATCTGTCCCCTCAATACTCATTGTCTCACAATGTAGTTATACAATAAAACATTCCTCAGCACGCTCATTCAGTAATACTTATCCCAGTGCCTGTTCAGTATCATCAAGCTGCATGACACAAGCTCCTCATGTCCAGTATTCCCATATCTCACAGCACAACTTCATCAAACAAATTTTTATCTGACTGTGTAGATATTGTTGGTCAAAGAGAACAGAAGTCTAGCTAGAACTAATCTGAAACCTGTCAATAGATATTGAGCAATGGAGCATTTACTGTGAATGAGGGGTTTCAGATATCAGAAGGCAGAAGTGTGACTTCCGTTTTTCTTGTTAGTGTTGCCTGAAACAGCTCTTGGTTGTGGAGGGTGGTGGGTTTTTTTTTTTTTAATTCCCGGGATGTTTTCTAGGAAATGGTAAAACATTCATCATGAAATTTTCTGTTCATCTCTGGCGTTTGACCTATATCTAAATGTTTAGTGGGCTGTTTGTTCTTTTTCAGGTGTTATGCTTCAGACAACCAAAGAGGGTATTTGTTAATTTTGTTGACTGACAGACTGGGTGGTGCATTTGTGACAAACCCCTGAAAGGCCTCTTTCAGGCTATGGAGATCCACAGTCAAACTGAATTATTGGGGAAGGGCCAGTCTGGCAGTCTTGTTTGTGCTGTTTCTCATTCTTGCAAATTCCTTGGAAAGAGTTTACTGTTACTTTGTAAATAAGAGAAAATGATTTATGAAATTCCTTGGTGGGTTCTTGAAAAGGAGAGTATGATGTCAGGTTCATTCTGGTCTGTTTCTGTATTGTTTTGCACCTGATGTATGATCCTGGGAAGCTGCTGGAGGTGAGAGGCATCGTGTTTTCAAGGAAAAAGCTGAAAAGGCTCTTTTTTTTTTTTTGTTAAAGGGACTTTATGCAGTCCTGAGGAGACTTTGCCTAGGTAAGAGAATGAGGTTAGAGATGGAGATTTCCTTCTGGAGAAGGAACTAGTCTCCCAACCTATTTTTGGGTTTTGTTTCTCTTATCTGTAAGTATGTGAAGTATTGCTTATCCAAAAGCAGCTTTAGATAAAGATGTTCCTAAATCACTGTGGGAAATGAGGAATCTGAGCTGTATCTGAAGGATATGTTCATGTTTGGGCACTTTATATTTTGCATATAATAGCAAACACACGTTCACTTTGATATAAACTCAGAAAAAAATAAAATGGAGTGTTGAGAACATCTGAAAGTGCCATACTGTTGTACTGTCTGTACTGTGTCTTTTGAGCGAGTAGTTTTTTGTTTCTCATTGAAAACCAGAAATACTAGCCTTTTAAGTACTCCTGAGAGCTCACTCATTCAGAATGGGCAGGTGTATATACACAGTCTGACTTGGTGATCCTAGGTGTATTATGACCAGTGTCTGCTAAGTTTGACTTCCATCAAGGGTGGTGCTCCCTGCGGAAATGTTGTAGGCTTTTTTTTTTAGCTTATTTACGTTGAGCACTAATGTGTCTGTGTACTTTGGAACTGGACAATGCAGTGGCTAATGTGTTTTTTGATTTATAACTTTAAATACTGTTTTTTTTTCTCTTGACCTTCATCTAAAGGTGCTGCTTATGAACTAACAACAAAAATGTGCAGATTGAGTACAAGTGTACATGAAGTAGGGAAAAAACCCCCAATGGGATATTAAATCCAGACATGTTATTCTGCTGTATAGAATGTGTGGTACTAAAGTCATTCCTTTGGAGGGAGAGCAAACTGAAGGGAAGTCACATGCAGTAGCTGCTCTGGGAAGGAGCTGTCCTGGTGATTTGAGGACCAAAGGCCAAGGAGGGTCTGCCTATCCCTTCTGCAAGGGAATGAATTAGCATGTCACGTTCTTTGCCATTCAGGAGATGGGGATGTACTGAGCTTCTTACACAAACCTTGGCATCAGACTACTAGCTATATGGCCAGCTATGCTTCCTTAAGCATGAGAAATGATTTGAGGAAGGAGAGTTAAGATCTTGTTTTGTAAACCTTGTTTTATAGTTTAAGGACCTAGCTTTGTACTACTGTGTAGTGACCTACGTACTATGGAGTTCTTGTGTATCCACAAATAGCCAATCGTGTGGTAAGGTTTTATTGTCCGCAGTTTTTGAGATCTCAGTAGGAGTCACTTCTTCCTTTCCGTTCTCTTTTTTTTGCTGTTTCTGTATGGCAGATGAGTTTCTTGCCGAGATAGGTTCTTTCTCCTCTCTAGATTCACCTGGCTCAGGAGAAGTGCACACAGTACTGCTGGAAGATTAATCAGCTGAATCCACGAGCTGATGACATAACATTTTAACTAATAGGTGTAGCCTGTTTAATTAATAAACAATTATGATAAAAATATTGGAAGTCTTAGTTCAAGCAGACTCTTCAGCTGAGTATACGAGCCAATGAGAAGGTATATATATAAGGATAATGGTGATGTATGGCAGTGTGGTAGTCCGGTTGTTCCTTCAGATAATAATTTTTATTTGAACCAGACAGTTTATGCTATCAAACAAGTGCAACTGGTGTGGTAGACAGCCTGGAAGGTTAGCCAACTCTTTACTGTTTTAGTCCAGCTGAGTGAAAATGGAAGTTACTGAATATTGCCTACTTTTATTAATTTTCAGTCAAGTGGTGGCATGTCTTGAATTACTGCTGAGCTCATCCTGGTTTTGAGCTCTGCAAACTTCTGCTATACGTGGTGGGCAGTTTTCCTTCTTCGATTTAGCTAATATGGATGCTTCTGGTAAGCTGGCTGCTGCTTCCTCTATGAAGGCTCACCTTTGTTGTGACAAGAGACCTGCTAGCTGCTACCTGTGTATGTCCTGCACAGAGTAAGCTCTTTTCTCCCTTGTTCAGGCTTTGTATAGATCGTTGTTCAGCAGTTCTGCTGCTATTATTGCAGCAAGTAGTGATAGACCAATGTCTGCTGAATGATTAAAAGGGCAGAGGCACAACAGAACCCCAGTTTTAAATATGAAAAATCCCTATGTGATCTTTATCTTGACTTTGTTAATGTCTTTGCTCCATGATTGAGAGTCTCTTAGTAGTTCTCCTGTCAGTGCTCTCCATTTGAATATTATCTTTGGATGTTGTAAAATGTTCATGCTATCATAGTATATTACTAGTACTTCGTAACTGGAGTTTATCTGGAAGAAGAGATTGTAACCAGGTATTTTTACACTTGAAACTCTTCAAGACAGGAATCCTTCCTGCTTGTACAAGATCACAGCAGTGTTTATATCCAGATTGGGCCCTTTGGCATAGTTACGGTAGATCTAATACATAATTGCAGATTCCCATTGATTCTTAAATCTTCTGTGGTTTGATAACACTTGCTCTATAAGTTTGCTTTCCATGTTGAACTTTGGAGTGGGGAAAGCAGTCTACTTCCTAATTTAGCACGAGCAGCTTGTACTGCCATGTTTTCAAGATGGAGTTTCCCCTGCTTTTGAATATCTTTGGGTTTTTTTTTTAAATTTATGTTCATTTGTTGAAGTAATCGGTGTTTTTTGAGCTTATAAAGTATAAGGAGCTAAAACATTTGGGAGGAAGCACAGAAGAAGGGAGAAGAGTTATTAGAGAAGCCTATTTTGATTCTCTTGCAAGTGAAGGTATTCTCTACCCATTGTAAAATGCTGGTAGATTTCTGAAGTCTAATGTTTCCCTGGTAATGTTTGCAACTGCTGATAAAAGCAGTCTTAGTGTGGGTTTGGTTTTTTTTTTTTCCCCCTTTTCCTACATATAAATGCTAGCCTATAATGGAGACTGTAGTATTACCTGATTTTTACAATGCATAGCAAATGCACTTCTCCTGAGCCATTTTTTCCTAATAAAATAGACAGCTCTTTCTTCATTGAAATACAGCTTGTTTTGTAATGTAATGTAAGAGTGTGTGTGCAAATTCTGTTGCTATAAAACATTTCCTTACACTAGCAGAAATAAAACTGGAGAAAAGGATACTTTATTGTAAGAATAATTTTAACTTTCCTCAAATACAGATAATGAAAAATGGTTTTGTAAGTAACCTAGCAGCTTAATGTGCTCTTGCTTAAGTCTGCTCTGGTACTGAGTATGCTGCACTGAGGTTAATGTAGGCGTAGAGGAGATAGAATTTAGGGTGATAGACCAGTTCCTGGGTGGGTGTGGCAGCTGGAAGTATTGTCTGGAGTGTTTGGTGACTTGCACATATACTTCTGATGACACACCACACACTCCCACAACCCTCCTGAGTTAGGGGTATGAAACACCAGCCATGTCTTTTCTGCCCAAGTTTCTTGTCTGCCTGGGGAATTGGGGACTTAAAATGCAGTATTATTTTCTCACTGATAGTGATGTTCTAATGTTTGTTCTATTTCTTCGTGTGGCTGCGTTGGTTCTTGCTTGGACTCATTTACTTGTTCTTTCACCTGTTGCATACAGTTATTTTCACAGGGTCTTCTAGTAGAAAAAGTGACCTTTCATGCTTTCTTCACACACACAGGCAGGTTGCACATTCTTCCTCTTGAAACAAGCAGTGTCTGTACTATAGCTCTGTAGGTTTTGGGTTTTTTTCTTCCCTGAGTCTTGCTATGGTTGATGGTGATATTTAAGAAACAGGAGACCAGAAAGAAGGAAAGGCAATCTTTGTGTTAATATTTGCAGGTGTTAGTCTGAGGTATCGGCTCTGTTTGAAATGGGCATTTCAGTACAGTAGATTCTAGCTGGCAGCAGTATTCATGGCATGAATGTGGCAATAATATAGTGAAAACTTCCTCTGAAGTCAGCTCTGATGTCTTGGAACTGTTTCAGTTCTGGATTTATTTTATAAGGCTTTTTGCTTAAAAAAGGTGACGTTCTTAAACTGACTTACAGCCAACTATTCTGTTTGTTTCACAGTACTGGAATATCTACAGGCACTACCGAGATTAAAATATTTTTCTTTAATCTTTTAAGCACAAAACTTATTATTTCTAGGTTTTCAATCATTAATACAAATACTAGAGTGAAACTAGTATTTTTATTCTAGTGAAACTGAATAATCTGATGAGAAGCTCGCCCAAAACGCTAGTCTCTACAGACCGAATTGACATGACTCTTAAGAGCATCTTTCAACATTCAGGTCTATTCTAACTGGTATTTAAATAGGCAGGAGTAGCTTTGAGCATTTCTAGAAAGGGTGATACAGCTAAAACATGAAGAGGATTTTTTTAAGAAGCATTGAAGAACTCCAGAGGGAAATTCTGGTATTTCCCACCCTTTTACCTAGAATAATGAAGACTGCTGTTTCCATGGCTAATAGAAAATATGTCTGAACTGAAATGTCTATCACAAATATGATAGTTTTAATTCTTTTAGAGGAGGGTTTTGTAAAAAGAAAAAAATGATTATGAAATAGTGTGGTTATGTCATCATCAGCCCTTGTGTCAGCTACTCACGAACAGAATGAATTCAAATGATACTGGGGGGAAATGATCAAAAAAAGTTCTCTAAACTGAGGCAGTTGAAAAACTGACTTGATGTTAAGGAAAGATTCAGCTGCTTTTAGAACTCTTTAATCCTTGTGGCAGATTGTGCTGCTGTTTAAAATTGGCATGGCGAAGGACTATTCAAACCGTAATGCTGTACTGATTTAGAAATATAAAAACTTTTTCCAAAGCACATGAAGATGATCTGTAGTGAAGGAATGGCACAGCTTGATATATGACTTGGTGTCTTAATATCAAGGCACAGAGATTAAGCCTACTGATTCAAAGTGGTTTCTACCTGAATTAGCACAATCTGGAGATGCAGGTCGTGCAAAACTGCTCATTTGTTTTGAGCATTGAGTAACTGCAGAGAGGAAAATAAAGGCAGGATTACTGTATTTAAACTGTTTGAAAGATGGAGCTCTGGAATAACTTATTTCCTGTAATAACTTGTTTGTTTGTTTTTCTGGGTTTTAAAGGTTTAGGAGCTTTCAGAGACAATGTTTTAGAATTGTCACTGACACATACACAGTATGACACCGGGTGGAATCAGTACTTGACCCCAAATTTACAAAAAAAAAAAAGTCACAGATCTGTTAGTTGATGTTGAAAATACTTGGATTGTAAAATTATTTAAAACTTGTTTCAAAGGTCATGTAGAAAAAGGCTGGGCTAAAAGCCCATTTTGTATAGCAGTGCTTCCAGTATTGTTGCTTCCTCTGTTAACAATACATTATCCAGCTAATGTGTTTAGGTTTTTTTTAACGAAGAAAAAATTCTAATGCTTTACATTAGGTTATTCACTTACTGAACACACCTTTACAGGACAAATTTTTGAAAAAATACTGCTTCTGTTTTGAGATCAGTCTGCTTGTGACAGGGTGGGTGGGGAGAAGAAAAGCACTTTTCTGTTTGTACGGAGGAACATTCTTCTGCAGAAGTTGCTAGCTTGGAAATGTGTGTTGCAGTGTACAGTCTGAATCCTTGCGTGGATGGTATTTGGCAACTTTGGTATCATCACATCAAGAAATGAAGTTCTTACAGGTTAATTGGGATCATTCTTGTTTCTGCAGCTGTGGCTTCACAGCTCCTTAAAGTTGCATTGGAAAGTCGCTTTTTTTGTTTATAAAATCAACTTATCTATGTGTTCAGAAATAGATTGTGGCATTACAGTGATTCTGTTAAAAATGTTAGCTTAATATTTGGTAGTGGTCAAGAAGAAAACACAATGGTAGGATTTTCTATTTTTTAGGAAGGTAACAAAGTATATTTGAGAGAATATATTTGAGTATATCAGTATGGCACTAATAATCCATGGTGCCCCTTTGGTTTTGAATAGTGTCTAGCTCTGGTCCCTAACCTCAGAAAGGACAGAGCAGAGCTGCAAAAAGGTTCAGAGAGCGGTATGATCAAAAGCATAGTATGGCTTTCGTAGCAAGGAGGAGTAGGACTCTTGAGTGTAGAAGAGTGAGGACTGAGGGATGAAGTAAAGGCATGAGTATTATGGAGAGGGTGAATAGGGTCTGATTACTCACTGTCTCCTCTAACACAAGGAGTTTCTCAAGTTAATAAGTGGCAAGTTCAGAGTAAGCAGGGAAACTGTTTTTTCACACATGCACATTTAAGTTGTGGAGCTCTTTGACCGTATGTTGCTGCAGCTAGAAGCTTGCTTGGGGTTAATGTGGTACTAGACAAATTGGTAGGGAAAAATGTATTGGAGTTGATAATGTAGGGAAAAAAAATAGCCTGCTACTTCTGTCTGTCTCGGGAAGCTTCTGAGGTGCAAATTTTTTTGACTGGGAGAATATTCTGTTGAAATATCAGCGTATACTTTATATTCTTATGCTCTGGCCATTTTTGCCACTGTTCTGTTGATTTCCCCCTTCCACTTAAGGACATGTGTCTCTGAAAAGAGTAAAACTTCTTGCTACTGCTGGAGGCAGGATTCTGGGGTAGTTGAATCCTTGGTTTGTCCCAGTGTGACAGTTCCTTCATGCTTCAGTTTTGATGTTTTATGTTGAAGTGTACTGAATACTGAAACAGCAGGAATGGTAATGTTCAGGACAAGGTTCCACAGCATCTGGGAGACAGGATGGCAAAAAGTACTTTCACTACAGCTAATTTGGTTACCGGAAGGTACCAGTATCCCTTATTTAGATACTGTTTTAGTGATACGGATCTACCTTATGTCCTAAGCAAAGGTATTTTTATTTGTGCATGTCTTCTTTCTAGGTATGAATGCCTGTGAAGCTGTGTCAGTCTTTGGAACTTGTCCCCTTAAGACTCTGTAAAAGCTGACTTGTGTGTTCACAAATGTCTGCAATTAGGCTGCAGCTTGGTGTCTGTTAAAGCATGCTTTGAAAAAGATGAGAAATCCCACTTTGTGCTCCCTGTTTGTTTTACTGAAGGAAACTAAACCCTTGTAAAGACTGTGTCTGCAATTGTTGCCAGTGTATTAGGGAGGAAAGTGGGTGGTGGTGGCGAGTGGGTTTTATTGTTACTTTAAAGATGAAAGCTTCTGTATTCTAGCGAAAATTAACCTTGTATATTGACACTGACTGCACTTGTATTCCTAAAATTGAGCATCTCTATGAGATGGCTTGGTATCTGCATTTGTGTTGACAGCTTTGGCTGGAATGCTTTGGAACTGTGCTGTGACCCTTGGCTTTGTATTGGTGACTTTTTGTTATTGAGACTGACTGGTTCTGCCATTCTGAAGAATTCTAGTAGTCTGTAAATCATCATTTACAGTTTGTCCCAACAGTAATATGTGTAAATTAATTACTTCTAAGGGTCATTAGTAGTCTTTTCAGTTAACCAGAACAATACTTGTATGCTGCTTTGGTTTCTTTCATAGGCTTTTTGGTAATCTTATTGTCTTGTTCTTGATTAACTAGCATTTAGATAAGATCCTTTCTTAAAAATGGAATTTAAATGGCATGTCTCTTCCTGTTCTGAAATCAAGTTTCATGTGAGGATGATGTCCTGTAGTGTGTTTACTTTTTGTTTCCTTCTGTGTCTGGCCAAAGAAACCTATTATCATTACATCTTGCCAGAAATAAAGCTCTTCTCCCAATGTATCAAACTTTCAAGCAGAATATTTAGCTATTACAGTGTTTTGGAGGAGTTGGTATGGTTCCCTTTGTCAAGTTTTTGATATTTTTCTTCCATGAAAATACTCTGCTTTTTTTAGTCCTGCAGCTAGTATTCACGTATGGCCAGGTAAAACTGCTGTGCTTTTCACAGTTTTGTTTCTGTCTGGGGAGTACTAATGGATGATGAGATTGCTATGTAGTTTATTCCATCTTTCTTTTTTTGAGAGCAGTGGATGTGGTTGTTGGTTGGCTAACCTGGAGAGAAGGCCACAGTCAGGAGATTCCCGTTTTGAAAAATTATCTATATGGTTTTTAGCTTTGTAGTATAAGTAAATGAGAATGTGTTTGTTGAAGCTCATAAAAGTGTGGGTTTGGTAGACTAATTTCAAGGCTGGTAATGGTTGCTGTATGGTAGAGGTCTTGAACCCTTTTTGAGGAGGAGCCTTGGAACCATGAGGTGTTTGCATAAGAAACTGTTCTGTTAGTAATTAGTAAATTAATGCTTAGTTTGGTAGAACAAGAACTTGTTACTCTTAAAAGCTATAGTTGCATATTTTAAGAACTGTCAAACATTTTGAACCAATGTTGATGTAATACATTGAAACACCTTAGACATGTTGGAGTGGATTAAAACTTTGTCTGTGGCTGGAGCAAGTGGGAGGATTTGGTAAGAGCTTAGATCCTTGACAAAAGAAAGAAGGGTGGATTCAGAACAGAGGAATTACTGAAGTAGTTAAGGAGTGGCCTTATTAACTCAAGTTAATCAAGGTTATGTGGTAAATAGATGCAGATTGATTAACAGTTGTTAATTGCATTGCAGCTGATAAATTGCTGCAGTTGCATTTAGCGTACTTGCCTCTTAAGGCATCAGACATCCTAAACTATATTAACATCTTACATAAAATGTATCTTACTGGTTAACTTGCTATAAAATCACTAACTTCAGAGTGATTTCATGGAAATCCTATGGTGTGAGTTAAAATAATGTATTACAAGGTTTGGTTAATTTTTTTTGTGATAATTTTGGAGGAGAGTCCTTTTTTGTCACTTTAACCACTGTATTTGTGAAGGAGAGGCAAACATTGACATCTCATCTGGATTGTGTCATAAATTGAATGTTTTAATTTGTCCAAATATGAAGTTGCTCATATGTGAGATTGACTTTACACTGGGATTGTGATGCTGGGAAAGTCTAACACCACCATTGCCTTCACTTAATTGCCGTACTGTCCTAGTGTATGTAGAATTGCAGCTGACGTTTGTCAGTTTGCATCTTCGCACGCGTGGAAGTATTGCATTTTTATTTGTTCCATGGCTTTCATCAGTGCTAAAATACATGTTTGTCATGTATGCGGAAATCTATGCACTGCTGTGTCTCATGGCCCCCCGCCCTTCCCTGCCTCCTCCAATCTAAAACCATATAATCAAAATCTCATGTATGCTCAATATGATTGACCTTGGGAAGAGACCATAATTATATAATTATCTTGTCTGGATAACTATCTATCAAACTGGGAGGTTGGCAGTCATCTTGAGCCTTGGCTGTGTTTCTCTAATCCTATTTTAGGCTATTTAGATTAAAAGTTTAGTGTACTGGGAATGTTCTGCTGAGTTAATGAATGAAATACATAGAAGCTTTGTAAAGTTGGTAGCTTGATAATCTAGTAGGCAATGTCTGAGAATTTGCACCTATAGAATGAAATAATGAAGTGGCATAGGGCTTGGTTTACAAGAGTGCTTGAACGTCTGCTTCTATCAGTGTTAATTAATCTGGTGTCTGAATCAAGTATTCAGATGTCTGTGAAAACCAGTCCCTGTGTTTGGGTGGTTTGGTTTGGGTGGTGGTGGGGTTTTTTGTTGTGGTGTTGGTTTTTTATTTTCCACTTGCTGTGTCAGAAGACACTGAAGTACTTATTGTTCTTAGGTAGGGAGCATGCTTAGTTTTTTTCTGAGCTCAGGCAAACCTGTTTGCAAAATTTCAGAGAGTCAAGTTTTCTTCTTCACTCAGAAAGCCTTTTCATTGGCCCACTGTTTTATATATCGGTTTTGGTTGTAATTACAGAAATGTGTTCCTTGCCATTGCTACATGTAGGAGCAATTAATGGTAATCATTCCCATTTCAAACTTGCCTTTCAAAAATAAGGTGAAGTGAGTCAGCATCTGGCTGCTGCCCCACAGTACTATGGAAGTTTGTACAGGCAATAAAAATTACAAATAATTCTTTTTTTGTTGGGTTTTTTTTTTTCAGTTACTTATCCAGATGCTATTACACTTGGCAAAGGTTAGGGGACCCCTGGCTTATAAGTTGGTCCTTAGAGTCCTTAGTTTCTTTTGTATCCTCCATTTCTTCTAAATGAGAAATCTTGCCATGAATTTGATCTAGTGTGTCGACCTTTATTTCTCCTGGTTTTTCTCATTTATAACTAAATTAACTGAGCAGCTTAATAATGGTTATGGTTCAGGAATCAAGGTATTGTCAATCAGCTGACTGTTGGGGAGGCAGCTCTTCGTGTTTTGTGAATATCTTTACTCATGGGAGTGCCTTATAAGAAGTCAAATTGGTTAGCACTATCAGAGGCTGTTGCTGAGTTACTTTAAGATGAAAGCAGAAATGCTGTGTAAACAGCTGCAATATCTGGGGGTGGGTGTAATTACACCATGTAAATGGAATTACATATTTTGGACATTATTTAAAACACTACCTGTCTTTTACTATGCTTTGGTTTAGAAAGTTGAACTGCAGGATTTCAAAATGCACAAAATTCTTCCCAGACTGAGATTTCTTCTAGATTCTCTTTGCAAATGCATCAGACCTAGAAGCAGTGGAAAGTACTCTTTTTCATTGGGAAGAACTCTACTTTTGGTAGAACTGTATATGGAGCAGTGTGCCCCTTCAAGTGCTGCCTGTTCTTAATATACTTTCAACGTCAATGCAATGACATTTACAACCTAGACCTGCAATTTTGTGTCAGGTTTTCCAGGATACATTTTTTTACTCCTGTGTTTGTGCTTGGTGAAGTATGGTTAGTAGAAGCTTTGTTTTCTGTATGAATAGCACGTAGAACTGCTATTTTCTCTATAAGCTCAAACTGTGGGTGAAACGAATTTGTGCCTTAGAAAGGCAAGACAATATGCTTTAATGGTGATTGCTTCCTGCCTTGGTAACTTTTTAGTTACCAGTTGGTTGGTCTTAAGTGGAAAAGCATAGCACAAATTACTTGTCTGACTTCAGCTTCTCTTCCATGAAGAATATATTATTTTTTTTTGCCAAGAGGAATATAATAGGTACACTTAACACTTTTAGGAGCTGTGGAAACTGTTCTATTTAGAAAGGAAGGAATGGTCATTTAGTAACATCGCACTTTTTACCTGAGCTCTGAATGTGTCATCTCTTACTCTTGTCAAAACAGAAAATGCTGATGAGTTGTACAACTTTGTGTTGTATGGATTATTGCTTAGTAAAAAGAGTAGTTTAAATTTTTTTAAACTAGACACTAAAAAGTTCAAATTATGATTTCAATGCAATTGAGTCATTAAAGCAAGAGTTTTGCAAATGGCAAGCACAGTTTTGTTTGTATGGAAATAGCTGTGAAATTTGCAGATATACAAGATTCTGGTTTAACCTAAATGCTAGTATAATGCAGTATCAAATGCAGTGTTAAGTCAAAGGTTAATAGCTGCCTAATTGTTTATTTGTCATATTAGAGTTGTTTGGTTTTATTTAAAGATTACAGTGTTGTCATAAAGCTACAGTGTTGTTATACCTTTTAGCATTTTCAGACTCTAGAATGAATGATCTTTTTTTCTCTCTTTTTGACAGTCAAGAATTCCTTCAGTGAAGAACTTCAAAAAATAACAGTAAGTAAACTTAATACTGAGATTTTTAGTCTGTCAAATGATTATATAAAAACAACATAGATCTGTTAAGAAGGATGCAGTTTCAGAATGTTTTGCTTGAGATGAATGCACTTCTTGGAACTTTAATGTTTTAATTTTATTTATCTTAGGCAATATAACTAGGATTACAGCCATTGGCTGTGGTATGCTGATTGCTTTATATACTAAGAAAACGTTACATAATTTGTGTTACAGAGCTATGAGGAAAAATTGTGTTGTTTTAAGTTTCAATGCTGAATTTATCAGTTTATCTCTTATTGTTGCCATTTGGCTTGTCAGCCTTGAAAGGACAGTTAGTAAGAGATGATTGACTTGAAACTCCAGTGCCTTACTTAGTGCCGTAGAAGAGTAAGGGTTAGCCTCCTTCAGAAAAGGGATTAAAAAGTTTGTCTTTTTCACTTTGATTCTATTCTGCTACTTGTTCCTATATTTACTCTTTCAACTGTAATATTCAATGGTGGTGTCTCAAAAATGGTTATCTATATTATTCTTAGTTCTTCAGCGTGAGTTTTGGTGGTTTTCTCTTCTGGCCTTCAGTCTTTCCGCCTGGACTGTAAACATAGTGATCTGCTTTTGCTAGGCA
>SAYO01011727.1:358-11633 GCA_004023745.1 Recurvirostra avosetta | reverse complement strand
CAGTCAGTCCATCTCCTCGTATGGCTGGTTCAATTTTCTGCTAAATACATTCCCACAAAATTCTATTATCATTCCACTATAGGAATTCTCAAAATAATTTTTTTTTATGGTATGAGGGTGGTAAGACACTGGAACAGGTTGTCCAGAGAAGTCGTGGATGCCTCGTCATTGGAAGTGGTTGAGGCCAGGATGGATGGGGCTTCGAGCAACCTGATCTAGTGAAAGATGTCCCTGCTCGTGGCAGGAGGGTTGGCCTTGAAGTCCTTTGAAGGTCCCTTCCAACCCAAACCATTCTATGATTCTTTTCTGCAACTTGCTTTTTAAGTTATTTTTTATACATCATCATCGGGTTTGGCACAGTAATAGATTTTCTTGAAATTTCTTAAAACCAAAAAACTTGAGAGTAATTTCACAGAATAAAGACTTAAGCCATAATGACTTGATGATTTATTTTCATTTAATTTATTGCAATATCCATCTCTGTTATTGTTATGCAGCTGAAGTTTCCATAAATTATAAGAAATGCTCTTGTTTCAGTTATTGAGAATATGCTTATGAAATTCAGAGGGCAAAGACTTGTACCGATGTTGTGCATATTTGAATGAAGCATTCTCTTCAGCAATGGTGTCAAGGGTAAAATCACTGTATGAGTAAAGTCTTTCCTATGTATTTTTCATATATGCATGCATATATATATATTTATATATGTATGTACACCCACAAAGAAGCAAATACTTCAAATCATAGTCAATCAATACAGAAAAAGAACCTAGTATCATAAAGGAATCTACAGTTTTTTGCTTTTTCAGTGTTTAAAAAATTTAACAGGAATTTTCTTTTTTAAATAAACATGTCCTTGAAAGTTATAGACAAGGACTCAAATTTTTGGCCTGTCTGGTGTTATTTAACTAGCTTCCTCTCTCCACCTACTGTCTTCTTAATGTGATTTGGTAGTTTCATGCCTCTGGAATGTCAGCAAGAGTAATAAAATAACAATTTAAGAACATGTTAAAAGCCGATCTAAATGGCACCGTTCTGAAACTATTAAAAACAGAACTCACAGCAAGTCCTCATATTGTTAGACAGGTCTGAAACTTCCATGCTTAAAAAGAATTGTTCTTTTGGCTCAGGGGATATTCTATAAGATGAGGGACCAATTCAGAGCTCTCAGACTAATATCTTCTCATAGCAGATTACACATTTATCTTTTTACACTCTTCTAAAGAATGACCTGTCCTTTACTAATTTTCCTCTCCACCCTGATTTTTTTCATAGCACAGATATTGACATGTTTTATGATTAAAAAATAAATATTTTTACTGAAGAAGGAGAAATCTTACACTGTTCAGAGTCCTGGCATAACACCTAAAGGTACATGTGCTGATTTCAGTTTTTTGGATCTGCCTAACTGGTTTCCCAGTCTTGGAAGACTTATATACTTTTTCCTTTTTAGTATCTGGAATTGGGAGTGAAATGATGGAGAGAAAAAAGTGGGAGAAGGAAGGCTATAATTAGGCGCTTTCATCACTGAGAATCAGGTGAAGCAAATAGGCAAGAAATTAAGGTTGTTAAGGTGTCTCACTCCTCCCTCCACTTTGGGGCCTTCAGCTGACAACACTGCAGGTGCATCTACATTAGCATTATAGTTCTGATCAGGGAATGCATTTCTGAAATGAATCTCCTGGTTGGCCAATTATATAATAGTTCTGTTTGCACTGGGAGTGGTCTCAGAAAGCATGGCTGGATGCCTTTCAGAAGAGAGTAGAGAGGAAGACATGATCCAGGTGCACCCCTACTGAACTCCACCATGAGTGAACAGTCAGTCCATAGCAACAATCTAGATATAGGTCAAAGCACAGTACCCATTAATATTAAGCTCTCAACATCAACTACTTTCCTGTATAGATCTGTTCCTATTGGTCTGCATTAGATATGTTGCCAGCCTACAAAAAGGTTGTTCAAGCCAAGGTTCCCTTCAGAGTAAACTAACTGGTTCTGCCATCCTTTCCCTACTCCTGCTGCTTGCTCCACTTTCCCCCAAAAAGAAGAAAACTGAAACAGAGGGTTGGTCTCCTTAAGAACTGAAACTGAATGGCATAGAAAAGACTTAATGATACTTTTGAAGTTCAGACATAAGCAAGGAAGTTGCAGAGAGAAAAGTGGCTTAGGTAAAGGTATTATTACATGTTTTGTGTCCTTCTAAATTGTCCCTATACAAAGCATTACTTTTGATGATTAAGTGTTTCTGTAATCTACCATGGATATTTGTCGCAAGTCTCTTTCTGGGAGGTCTTCATCTGACCAGCAGTTAAAAGTGCCATTAAATCTTGAAAATATGTAGTGGGGAGGCTACACCTTTATATTGATATCTGAAAGCAAATAAGTAGTACCTATCCCCATGTATCAAGACATCATTGGAAGAAATGTCCATAGAAAAAATTGCTTCCTAACCAGAATTATCATGTGATTCATTCAGAAAGAGTTTTAATATCCAGGACAAATTTGGTAATACTTCACCTCCTACAAAGAGAAGAGATTCCAATACACATATGGAGACACCACAATGATGGACTTCATCATTCTGATTTAGAAGGGATAAAGAAGTACTTCTATGTTTTGGAAAGCTTTCCAGTCTCTGTAACAGGATATGGCTAATTCCTGGCAATTTTTCCACCTTACTGATAAGTTTACTAAGAAATCTTTATTTTCTGAATAATTTGGTGAAATATTATTTCTCTGGATAAAGGAAAAGACATCTCTGAAAACAGATACGCTATCATAACTTTATTGCAATTCATTTTTTTGTGGTTACATCTGTAAAATATTTGACATTTACACTTGAGGGTGTGGAAAGAAACTAGCACCTGAGAAAGGGAGGTATCTTCAACTCAGGAAGCCTTTTGCATTACAGCAACTGTAATATCGCACTCTAGGAGAAGAACATAATGCTTTTTATCTTATCACTATCAGGTCATCAACCATGCATGGCACCTGTCCTGTACACCCAGCATAGCGTATGCAGCATTGTTTGCCCAGAGCTCAGTGTCTCCCTGTTTCATAAACACATGACTCTGGATAAGGGCCTGGATCAATGGGGTAGAAGCCAAAGCATGGACATGACACTAATGCAGGTGTAGTGTGGGTCAAGTGGGGATTGAGAGAGGATCTTAGCTTAAAGGAAGCTCCCAAACAAAGAAGAAGGGAGCCTCATCTTCCAGCTCTTTCCTCACAATGACTTTTCCCACCAGCTGTTCTTGTGCAGCCAGCTATACTCCTTAAACATGGGGAAAGTGCACTTCATGCCCTGACAATGGTTGTTCCAGCTGTATTGAGCTAGATAAGCATTACATCCTCCTCTGGCCCTCTCTCCAGCATGCCAGCAACTACCAGCAGAAAGGAGAATACGTAGTTCCTCATCCTTTGACTACAGCTAACTACCTAAGTCCCACATCTGTCCTCTTCAAATGGGTAGCTCAACTCCCTCTTCTCACGAGAGTGATAACTTGTTCCTCCCCACAAGAAATAGGATGTCACTAGTAAAATGTCGCCTATCAGCATTATGTCACCAAATGTCCCAGAACCATACCCAGAAGTGAAAAAAAATATGGATTTTCATGACACATTTGCATGACCCATTACTTCTCTCTGCTGACACCTGTCTACCTTCCCCAACTGTCTCCCTTTCAGAGATGGTCCTGTGATACAATCTACACCACCTTTCCACTGCTAATTGTGGTCTCAGGTGCCACCTCTCTATCAGAAGCTAAAAGTACATTGGCAAAAAGCAATAGAAAATGCCATGGACTAGGAGAGATACTATAATCAGAGTGACTATCAACACTGACTCCTCCTATCTGGAACTGAATGGTATTGTCCGTCTCCTGTCCTGAGTAGATTTAACACTACCTATCTTGTCAGCAAGGAACTTGTGAAAGGTGTTGATGTAATGTTGTCCCACAGGGAAGCATCCATCAGTCATGTCTTGTTTCATCTTGTTTCCCTCCTTTCTCTTCCTTCCCTGGAATATCAAGTACTGAATAACACTATTTTACTCTGTGCCAAATCTCCTCTAAAGAAAGCATTATATCAAATAAAGAAACTTCCTAGAATGCAATTGAAATTTTGAATAGATTTTCAAGTGTTTGAAAAGGAGGAACACTGCAGAAGAAAAAAGGGGAAACACCAGGATCGGTAAAGCCATTTTGTGCTTTGTGTTCATTATGCATTCTAAACAAGTCTTCCAATGGAAAGGGTATCATCAAACACCATGGTCATATTGGGAAACTGAACAACAATTCCAACAGAGTAATTGTTTCCAAAAAGATCCATTGTACTGCATTCACAGTATGTGTGACACTTTTGAAACTTCTGCTACAGCAGTTGGTCTAATTAAGCAGCAGTTATGTTCATCATTGGGTATGGGTGCCTGAAAAGGCCTTCACTCCTCAAGTACAAATATTCAGACTTTTTTTCCTGTGTTTGATGGTCACACAGAGTCTACAGGTCTATATTAAGTACAGCTGAAAGCCAGCTTGTGTTGTTGGCCATTGCTGCTTCCCAACAGTGCAGGATCTTTCCTGTGTGCAACTCTGAATTCAGAGGACAGGCTGGGCCACTTTTGAAATTTGTTCCTTGTCCCAAAGTCTACATCTGATGATGTCATCTACAGCCAAAGAGGTCTCCTGAATCCCAGTCCCAGTTTACAGTATTAGACAGCATACATAGCACAACCATGTATAAAACACCTGGAACTTGGCTTTTTGTAATCCCTTGATGCCTGATGAGGTTCAATTTCTCTTTTCCTGTCTCAGTGGACAAAATACAGAAATTTGGCTCTGACTGATAAATCTAGAATATTGACACTGACCATGAAATCTAGTAAAACACCAAAGCTGGGTGATTGCTTTTGCTCTATATATTTTATACATTATATTATGTATAATTGTGATATGTATAACAAGCAGCCCTTGAAACCTGATTTCTCTCAATAGCATAGACATAGGCAGCTTTTAATCTAAGTTTAAATCGGCCCTGACTGCTGCTATAACCTTTTGGAAACCTATGAGGCCAGAAATACATATTCTCACATGATGTTTTGTTTACAGAGATGAAGACAGATGAAATGTGTATGTGTTGATTTGTGGTTGACAGAAAGTTCTGAAGGAAAGATACAGGAAAAGCCAGTGGGAGTCAGACCTGGCAGAATTGTATCTATATTGCATGGAAGAGCAATGATCCAAGCATGCAGCGGATTTCTGTTATAGCGCAAGATAGCAACACGAGGCTGGGCTCAGAGGGCAGACTAGTATGTAGACACTGTGGTAAGTGGTGCAATAAGATTCCACAGCACCACTGTAATAGCATTTATGTCTTCAGAAAGGTCATGAAATAAGAGAATGTCTAACGACTTTTTGAAGTATGCTGTTTCTGGAGAGCATTTCCAAAGTGGATTCCAATTAATACTCCAGATTTCTGAAGAAAGAGATCTCCAGGAATTCAATTTGATGAAGACACACAACTGAAAATTCAGCAGGTTTCTCTTTGCAGGTACTTTCTGCAATGTCTTGAATGAGTTGCAACATTACGTGTATAAAGGATCTTCAGCTTTCTATAGCAGGAGAAAATTTATTTGACTTAATTCCTTTTTTCTAAGGAATTGTAGATTGTTTCTTGAGTTTCACTTAAAAAAATAAAATGTGAATACTTATTATACATCTACACCACTTTCCATTTACTGACTAATTTCATCCAGCAGTTTCAATGCATTTTATGTATTCAAAGCTTTGGACATGCATATGCAAGAGACAACCAACTAGACTGATTGACAGGAGTGTTAAAATAGACAATAGACATGTTTGTAAGAATGTTTTATTAAATGGATCCTCACTAATAGAGGTACTTTTTACTCTGTTATATTCATTGTTTTTGTTAAGCTTTGAAATGTATGCATTTAAACAAAACTTACTCTTTGCAAGTCATGTAATTTTAATGAAGCTAAATACAAAAGAAGTTATATAAAACAATAAATATATATTCTTTGAGGACAACTATGAAAGGAAAGTCTTATTTGATGATGTAAAAAATAAAGTCTTCTTTTGAGTTCAATTTGCAATTATGTTTCCTTTTCCTGTTCCATTTTTTTACTTTTCTGCTCTCCTTGTTCATAAATGGATTTTTATAAGACTTTCAACTGACTGCCAAAGCCAATAAGCCACTCTTTGTTTCAACTACAATTCTCCATTCTCCAGTCCAGGGGGTTAGAAATAAGTGACAATGTACATTTTGAACTGTAACTCATAATTTTCTATAAATGCTGGCTGACATTAATAGACTAGTGACATTTCTCCTAAAACATATCTTATTTTCTTGAGTAGATCAATAGCCAGGCCTACATATATGTAGCAACATGAGTTTTATCCTGTTCTAAAAATATGTCCTGCTTTAGTGTCATGTGCTGTGAAATACATGCGGAGGTAATGCCCGTGGAGGGTGGAAACGATGCAGAAAAGGAAGATGTGAACAAGTCTGCTTTAGAGCTTAGTAGCTTGGATGTTTGGCCAAGTTATCTTAAAGCAAAGAAAGGGTTAATCAATTGATTACAAATATCCTCCACCCAATGGTCTCCTGGTTCTTGCATCAGTTTCTCATCTCCCTCATTTTAGTGAGGACAGTAGGAGAACTATATTTAGCATTATATTTAACTTCTCCTTCAGGATAGTTTGGTTTACACAGTTTTGATAAAACATTGCCCTCCTCCATGCCAGTATTTTAAGTTCCTCTGTAGTTTATTTATTCAGTAGAAATACGGTTTCTGGATTTTTGCTATACATGGATGTGGTGATTTTCCATTGATTCTCTCCTGCCTCAAACTCTATTCTTTGCAAGTTTTCTCACAGGGACCATGCAAATGCCACAAATTTAATTTCAGAGAGTACAATACTAATTGTATTGCTCAGCCGATATATTCTTTTTAGTTTGACTTTTTTTTCCTACAAGACAACCCTTTAAAGACTCTTGCATTACCTTTAGTCAGGTACACCAGGTTATACCTTCATGTATAGCTCATCAACCCTCCAATTTGCAGCATACATTCACCTATCTATGGGAATCATATCAGACATACCCATGACTGACTTGATGGACTCATGGCATCTGTAGCTGTGAAATGGAGGCTGTGTACCAATTTCCCTTTAAAATGAAAAAAAAAAAAGTGGAATAGGATATGTTTTTAAAGTAATTGTTAACAAATGGTACATTTTTCCACAATCACTTCTTTATGCAAAAGAATATCAATATATTTTATGAAACAAGGATAACTACTTAATCTGTGTGTATCTTACAGATCCAAGAGTTAAAAAGTCTGAGGCAAATCAAATTCACTGAAAGGTTTCAACAAGTAAAGATAGCTCAATATGCAAGACTGTAACCACCCCCTACATCCCACAACTATGACCTCAAAATAAAGCCTTGTCAAAAACCAGTCATAGTAACTGCCTACGTGAATATTTTCACTGCTTAAAGTCTGCCACTTATTCCTTTGTACCACACTGCTTGCGTGCGTGAGATCACATTAAACTCAGCTAAGCATAACAGAAAAGAAAAGTGACCCTGAAAGGTCCCTTTCAAACACCCCTTCCTTCCCTGCTTCATTTTAATGTGGCTGCTATATGGGTTCAGGGGACATTGTAAGGTCATGTGCTTTTCTACTCCTTCTGTAAATGTTTCATTA
The DNA here is from genome assembly GCA_004023745.1 of Recurvirostra avosetta. NCBI lineage: Eukaryota > Metazoa > Chordata > Aves > Charadriiformes > Recurvirostridae > Recurvirostra > Recurvirostra avosetta. Next base: position 3,904 of record SAYO01011727.1, on the reverse strand, counting down.
TTGTCAGGAAGATAAAAGGACTTTCCCCTTACATTAACTGCAAAATTATGGGTTTTGTCCCTAAATGTGAAGGGGGAATGGCAGTATGGAGATGGCACTGTGACAGACTGCTGAACACCAGTCTGCACTACAGGCATATAGCATTGGGCACACCCAATGAAAACACTGCTACGGAAGAAGAAAGAGAAAGAATAGCAGCGCAGCTAAAAATGGGATAGTTGGAAAAACTGGTAGTAAAATGGCTAAATGGTGAAAAACCAGCAGACCTAAGTTTCAGATTTCAGGAGGGTATGTATAAGATACATCAGATGACTAAAAGCAATGGTAATAGCCATCCTGGAGAATGAAGACAACAGCAATCCAAATGAGACAGAACCATTCTTTTGTAGTACAGGGCAAAAAGCGAATGAAAAATATTGTTAAATGAGTAGCATTACTGTTTCATATCAATCTGAAGTGGCATTGATCAAATACTCAACTTCCAAAGTCAGTGGGGAAAAAGAAAATGAGTTTCTAAAAATATTTCTTCTTTCCATCGAGCTTGGATACATTTTGGAGGGGAGTTTTACAGGAAGTCATGAAAGCATAAAAGTCACTTATAAGATAGCTGCAGAAATGTTATGCTGTATTATGAGAATATGTGGAAAACAAAATATTATCTCAAACAAAACATAAGAAGAGGGATTAAGGAATTGTCATAATTATTTGCTTGAATTTGAATACTTATTAACTATGTAATAGGATGGAAGAGTTTAATTACCTAGGTTATAAAGACAACATCACTGACATTTTCATTACAACAACAGTTCTTCTAGAAAATGTTTGGCTAACTTGTGCTGACAAATACATGATAAAATGAAGTTGCTATACTGGCAAAAAGGACAACATAAAATGTTGAAATGTAGCAGTAGTGAAGTAATCAGACTATTACACATCTAGGAAATAGATCAGAGCTAACAGCACTGTCAAGAAGGGAGTTAAAAGGTGTGTTTTCACCACAAACACAGCTATTGTTAAAATTATGCATTTTTTATGGATCACAAACCTTATAATTTGATGTTAAGTGAAAATTCATGAAGGTAACATTACTATTGTGGATTAGAAACAGTTTTATTAAAGGAAGCAGGTACCATAAGTATGGAGGCAATAGAAACAACCACTTAAAACATGTCAAGTATAAAGTCAAATGATTATAAGGCAAAAAAAGTTAGAATGAGAGTCAGATAAGACATTGCAGCACAGCATGGCCTGCAACAGAAAATATTACAGTAGTGGGGCAGTTGAAGACATGAATAAGAAAATATGAAAGTCAAAGAGCAAGCTCAGTCAATCTTTTTCTGAATATAGGTATATGCTGAACAACACTGGAGAAACAATTGCTATAAGTTAAATATGTATGGCATGGAAAAAATGCTACTTTTTTCTGAAATGTCCTGTGTGATAATCTGAAGGGTTTGTTTTATGGACAAAGTGAATAAATGTTCTCTTTTCAGACAATTCATTATTTTAAGGCTTTGCTATATTCCTCACAAGCATTTCTTTGAGTCTGAGAAGTCCTACCTGTTTTGGCTATTCTTCAATCATCCCATTGGTCTTTTTTGAGCTTCTTCCAGTTTTGTTTTTCTAAAATGTTTTAAATACAACTGCACACAATATTCACTGTAGATGCTATGGATTCATACAACAATACTCCATAATTTGCTTTCATTTCAGTTCTAATGAACCTCAACTTTTATTTACCTTTCTGTTTTGACTTATGCAAAAAACTGCCAAAAGTAATTTTAAGATTTTGTCTAATTTAAATTTCTGTAAGAATTTATTTTATTGCATGTGAATTATTTTGTGTTTATCAACATTGACTGTATTAAATTGTGAGTTCCAGTTGAAACTGAGAGACCATTCTGTAACTAGTCAGTCAACTACAGTTTTAGCTATCCTGAATAATTTTTAATTTTTAATCAGTAGCAAACTTTGTCATTTCACTTTTTATCCCTTGTTTCAGGTGGTTTAAAAGTTGAGTAACACAGACTCTTACAGCCTGTATTGATTGCCTTCTCATGTTAAAACCAAGCATTTGCATCTACTAGTTGTTTAGATCTTTTAGGTAGGGAAGAAGACACATGTTCTATTTCATGGCATCTCCATTTCTTGAAGAGCCTTTTAACACAGCCTTTTGCAATGGATTTGAAACACATATTGAAAAATAATATTAAAAAGAAACAATTAGGCCTAAACTTTAGATCACCTAATATGTCATCCAGAGTACTATGTCCAGTTTGGGATATCATGGTTAAAGACTAAATAAAAAGAGACTAAAACCAAAAAAGAATTGTCAAAAACCCTTGAATTGTTCTTGATAAATTAAAGAAGGATTGAGAAGGGAACGATATCAGTCTTCAGCAGCTTGAGAGGACTGTTGGAAAGTGAAAGAAAGGATCTGTTACCCAAGCCCTGTCACACAGGATAAGCAGTAGAAGATTTAAAACTGAAAGGAGGAAGAAGTAGGTTTTCTGTATGGGCTGTAGGTGTTAAGGTATTGGCAGCGGTGCAGCTATGGGGTGGTCTCCATGAGAAGAGTCCAGGGACTTCCTCATGATGGACACTGATGGTTCTAGATGACTCCAATGGACCTACCACAGGATACTGCTGAGCCCATCGGCTGACCTGGTGGTGCCTCTGGGAAAACATATTTGAGAAAGGGTGAGGCAGAAGAGGACTAGAAAAAAAAACAGTAAGAACTGGCAGAGGGAACACCAAGGTCAGAGGAGGAGTTCCCGAAGGGATTGTGGCCCAGAGGGGATCTGTGACAGTAGAAATGAGTAAGAAGGAAGGAGCATCAGAAAGAAACCTCTGCACTCTGACCCCAACTCCAGTGCCACTCATTACTGCACTGAAGGGATAGAGTGTGAGATATGGTGATAACAGGGTAGGAGGAGAGGTGACTGGCGTGAAGTTGAGCCTCAAAAAGGGGGAGGAAAAGTGTTTCTTTTTTCGTTTTGGTTTTTAATACCCAAATCAGCATATATTTGTGAATTGGTAATAAATTAACTTCCTCAAGTGAAGTCCATTTTGCCTGGGAAAAGAATTGCTAAGCAAACTCTTTGTCTTTATCTTGACTTTATATGTCTTTATCTCAACTTCATATGTCTTTATCTCAACTTCACATGTCTTTATCTCTCTCTCTTGATCTTTCTCTTTCCTCCCCATCCTGCATGGGCATGGGGAAGAAGGGAACAAGCAGTAGCGTGGGTGCTTGGTAGCCATCCGGGACAACCCACGACATTGACCTTGTTTAAAGATAAGGGTACTAAAACATGGGAAGAATGTGGAATCTACTAAAACATGGGAAGAATGTGGAATCTGTCAGGAATACTATCATTTATCATTTGGATAGGTAAATACTATTTCTCATGTACTGACCAAATTGCATCAGTCGTCTTGTACAGAGTATTTCAGGGGAGATATTTTGTGTCTTTGTTTTAGAAAGTCCTATGATTTTTATTACCCATGTTTCTTTATCGTTATTTACCATTGAAGCTGTCTGAT
>SAYO01011722.1:16887-28067 GCA_004023745.1 Recurvirostra avosetta | reverse complement strand
AAAAAAAAAAAAAAAAAAGGATTCCCTGAGTAGTACTCTTTATGTCAGTACACTTTTGGTGTTGTGTGACAGCCAGATGATGAACGAATAATTAAGCTGTGATGAGGTACTACAAAGAATGTGTGACTGTCATGAATTTAACCCTTCCCAGGGGCTTTAAGGCTTCAGCTGCATATGGGCCCCCAAGTCAATCAGATGTGATTGCATCATGTGAACAGCACTCCTTAGACTTGCCTTATTTAATGTTTTAAAATTCCTACCAGTTTTTGTCCATAAATAATTCAGGTAAGTGTCTTTAGCCACTTCAAGCTGCCAATTATTCCAATGCCACCACTCACCATCATTAGTTACCATTGTGTTAGCTACTCCATTATGAATACCCCAATCTCCAGATGAGAAAAACACTAGGTTTTTTGCTCCAGGACACTTATTTTCCAAAGTCCTCTATATGAAAGAACATATTTCATTCAGATTGGTACCTTGCTTTGATTCTTAAATTTATACAGATTTTAAAATACATAGCAGTTAGTCCTACATATTTCTCTGGATGTAGCAAATCAGCAAAGCTTGACTGATATGGCTACAGCAGTTTCTACCAAACAAGTACCTCACTCTGTAATTCTGTTCTTCAAGTTTTGAAGGTGGCATATTTAACCACTGATGTTGACTTAGTCAGTTATCTTAGCCATCACTGCTTATTTGCATTGTGCAACTTTCCGGAAGACAAAATGATACTGGGTTAGTCACTATATAACCACCTCAAAAAAGATGTCTCCCATGAGCAAACCATGATATGAAGCTATTTGTGTTCTAAATGAATGATCATTAGTGTCTTTAGTGACCTGAAAAAAATAGCTTATGTTAAATAGGTTTAATTCATTATGCAATAACAAAACTGAAGGAGAGGGCTATTTTGTTGGGTTTGTTTTGGTTTTTTTTTTTTAACATGGTGACTGGCACGAGTAACAATGATTTCCAGTGGTGACTGTTGAGTAGCCCACAAACTGAAAATGGATACTTTTACCCCCTGGTAAAAGCACACTTAGTGATTTTTGGAAAATTTACTTATAATCAAAAGGAATCAGGAAACACAGAAATGCCTGGAATTCAGGCTATCTTGCCACTTGAAATGCCAAGATTCTTCTTTTGTCTATACTGAGTGAGGAAACTAGAGAGGAGGCTCAAAAAGGAGAGAGGAATTAATTTCAGTAATGGGCCAGGAAAGCCCTTTCACCTGGCAACGCAATATTCTGGAGTCACTAATCCCAAGGCAAGATAAGAAAAGAGTGCAGAGAGGTTTCTGCTGCGCTGATTTGCATTATGTGGGGAAACATGGCTGGTTACTAGTAGGCAATGTCTGTGAAATGGCCTCTTCTATTGCTGCATTGTCCAAGGATTAATAGTGTAAAAGGAGACAAATGGAAAGGCTCTCAGATATTGTTATTCCCTTGGATTTTTTTTTTCTGTTTAGCGTTAGTGCATCTATCTTTAATTCATTTACTGTTGTAGTTATATGAAATCTTTGTGGATAATAATTTAGAAAGCTGAAAACAAACAACAACAAAAAGCTGTGGGGTTTGGGTCATCCTCACTGAGAAAAAATTGGCAAGGTCTCTTTAAATTACTGCTTACTTTATCAGGATGCTGTGGAGGCAGAGAAAACCCAATGGACTTGTCTCCAGTAAGATCTATGACTATTTCCCAAGCAATAAACTACACTGGTCATAGCACAGAATGTAGTTTTATAAGAGGCTTGAGAAAAAAAATCACCCTGTAGCTTCTCTTACTGTATACATTCAAAGCATCATAAGACATCAAAAATAAGCTGTTGGATAGTAGTAGAGAGAAATAGAACAGTAGTAGGATCTTGTTATGTTGCTGCTGTTCCTGCTCTTCTTCCTGTGTATTTTTCTTTTTAGATTGCACTGAGTTTGATAAGACTGTGTGACGGTTTTTCAGGACAATCATCAAAAGACTGTGAAAAAAGTACATTTGCCTTAAGGGTAATAAGCACAGTTTGGTGGGGGGGTTTTGTATGGGAGATAAAGATCACCTGCCATATGACTTGAGGTTCTTTGTGAATTCAGTTTTCTGGAAATTTAATCTGACATCATGAATCTGTGAGTGTGTGTGCATACATTCCTGTACTGTGGGTCTTAAGAGGATGTCAGCAGTATAGCAATGCAACCACCAAAACAACCAGATTTTGCTACCAAGACTACCGACCAAAATAGTCAGTGTGAGTTCCTTTCTGAACTGACTGGACTGATTGGACCGACTGGACTTTTAAAGCTCGTTTCCAAGTTTCCTGTATTTAATCTACAGTATTACTAAATAGCTAATTTATTAACTTCAGTGTATCCTCCCCAGTCAGAAAGGTTGGTCAATCTATCAGAGCTGTTGTGGTTTTGGTTTCAAAGGGATGAATAAAAAGACGTAAGACTTTTTCAGGTCATTTTGAGAATTCAGGGAAATCTGAGAAATCTGGGGGAGGAAAGAGGGGATAAAATTTATTATCTAAATGTTGCATCATCCATTTAGAATTCTAAAAAGTGCAATTAAAGAACACATATTTTCTTTAATCTATGAGATCCCTTACAATCATTATTTCTACATGCTCATCTTTCTCCATATTTGTCAATAATTTCTTGTTCTGAACAGATCTCGAAAAAGGAACTGAACACAGAGGAAGCAATTAAGCCAATGACAGGTCAAAGGAGCAACTTAACTCACAGAAGAAAAGATTCACAGTAATGTAAAGGATATTACAGGGCAGCATGTGTTGTTTCCCAGTCCTACCCATCCACTGCATCTCCTCTTAGTCTCCTGCATTCAATAAGAAAGCTACTGTACAAAAGCTCACAGCAATGTTAGCTGTGTAACTGGCTAATACTGAACTACCTGTCGTGGTAAGGCTTATGTGCATAATTTTGAGATGACTGGATGGAAAGTCATGTGTGTTCAGTCTGATATTTGAAAATTCAGATCTGTAAAACTGAACATAGAATCTTTAGAATTCCATATTCTTTCCCTTTTTATGCATAACTTTGGTTAAAAATAATAAGAACCTACACCTCTGTAGTACCATATACTTTTAAAATGTCACACAAATTTGAACTACAGCAAAGTCAAACAACTCAAAAGAGAAAGGGATCTGAAAGAACAAAGTCTCCTTGAAAGCTGCGTGAGTGCATTTTCATTGAAAACTTTTCCTACAGTTTTGGTTTTAAAACATAATCTTAAAACCACACAGCTGTTTTCACTGGGGATTGTCGAAGCCCTCCATTCCACTCGTCTCATCTGGCACAGTACCATCACATCCAGTGTTCCTGTAACCTATTTCATATCTGTTAAAATGCTATAAAAGATCTCATTTGCAAAACAGGTTTTTACACACATTCTCGTGAGCTGGGATTGATTCACTTACTTCTAGCACAGGTCTGAAGGTTTTCTTTCTATAATCAGTCGTTCAAGTGGTGAAGAACTTTACAGATTTTTTTTAAGTCCTAAATAAACAAAACTGTGAATAAGTTCTAACAGTATAGCCTAGTACTGCTCAGCTGCATTTATATTAAGAACTAGATAAATTCACTTTCTTGTTCTTTTTTTAAACAGAAGCTATTTCTACTTAAAAGATCATTAAAAGAAAACTTCTTACACTGAAGTTTCACCTACCAAGAAAAACAACTGTTAAGGAAAGGACAAACATGGACCTAAGACCTCCATGGCATCCACTTAGGTCCAGAATTAGAATGAATAATTTAGAAATATTTCACTGCCTTCTGTTTACAGCAGAATTTAAAAATGTGTGCATTTTTCTGCCAAGCCAGAAAAGATATAACTCCATAAATATAGAAATAAAAGATTGTATTGTTTCACTCTGGCTGTGAAATAGCAAATATTGCTACTAACTTTTTAAAAAATACATTTTAACTGAGCACAGCATTTAAAAATACCACCTCATTCTGCAATATTTTTGTAAATAATTGCACTATTGCACGTATAAGTAAAACTGCTATTGGCTGTCAGAATCGAAAGATTTCTTTACTGAAAAAGAAGTGATGTCACTTCTGCTAACCGTATAGAGGCAAGAGACAGATGGGTTTTATAAAAGATGACTTGTAATAAAGGGAAATCTTAATGTTGAATGCAGTGGATTGACCCTGGCTGGATGCCAGATGCCCACCAAAGCCTCCCTATCACTCCCCTCCTCAGCTGAACAGGGGAGGGAAAATATAATGAAAGGCTCATGGGTTGAGATAAGGACAGGGAGATCGTTCACCAATTACTGTCACAGGCAAAACAGACTCGACTTGGGGAAATTAATTTAATTTATTGCCAGTTAGAAGTCAGAGTAGGGTAATGAGAAATAAAACCAAATCTTAAAACACCTTTCCCCCTACCTCTCCCTTCTTCCTGGGCTCAGCTTCACTCCCGATTTCCCTGCCTCTTCCCCCGCAGTGGCGCAGGGGGATGGGGAACAATCCCCATCAGTTCATCGCATGTTGTCTCTGCCGCTCCTTCCTCCTCGGGGAGAGGACTCCTCACACTCTTCCCAGCTCCAGCATGGGGTCTCTCCCACGGGAGACAGTTCTCTGCAACTTTCTCCAACGTGAGTCCTTCCCACGGGCTACTGTTCTTCACAAACTGCTCCAGCGTGGGTCCTTTCCATGGGGTGCAGTCCTTCAGAAATAGACTGCTCCAGTGTGGGTCCCCCACGCGGTCACAAGTCCTGCCAGCAAACCTGCTCCAGCATGGGGTCCTCTCTCCATGGGGCCACAGGTCCTGCCAGGAGCCTGCTCCAGCATGGGCTTCCCATGGGACCACAGACTCCTTTGGGCATCCACCTGCATTGGCTGTATCAGACATGGGGGAAGCTTTTAGCTCACAGAAGCCCCCCCTGTAGCCCCCCTCACTACCAAAACCATGCCATGCAAACCAAATACACTGAAACAAAAGCTCAAGTCTCCTGAGTTTTGTTCAAGGCAGGTCTTGGTATTGTGAATTATTTTGAGAAATGCCTTTTCAAATGAACCATGCTGTTATAGTAGACCTATTGAGAATTACAAAGGCAAATGGTCCCTTCAGGATTAAGGAAGAATCTAGGGGGACCTGAAGATATGTAGGATGCAGCTGGGCAGAAGAATGGAGCACATGTTTATACGGAAATAAAGCATCAGGACAAAATCATTATTAGAAGATCTTTTCAGCAGAAAGTGGAAGTCATGACTTGCTGTTTGTAGTTTGTTGTTTTTTGTTATATGGAGGTTAATTATTGGCTTAGCAAAGTGTGGTCTAGAGGTAAGCGACTAGACAAAAATGAAGAAGAGCCTGATTCAGTTCCCATTTTTGTTCCTTTTGCTGTGTGACCTGAAGTTCATAAGTAATAGTGAGGAATACAGAGTATTGTCTGAAACTAAATATTCATACATCAAGTGTGAAGTTTTCATAACATTGTGCACTGGAAGACCAGGAGTGCTACTTCTCGTTTTTCTATGAAAAAACACACCAAATGTGTATGTGTGAATGTGTCTGTGTAGACATTTGTATAAACAATATGTAAATATAGAAATATTCTGTGAGGGCAATATCAATGTAATCTACATTTCATATAAACTGCAATCTCAGAAGATCAAACTGAGATACCTTGGGAGTTACATGAAGTTCACTCAACCTGACTTCTCAGCATCCCACCCGCATGTGAGCCAAAGATTACAGTCATACTGTAGTGATTGCTTTAGGTAAGGTTCAGGCAGAATCCTGCGGGTAGAAAGAGGACTTTTGGTTCTTATATAGTCTTTCCTTGATCTTGAAACACGAATAAATTAGGTAAAATGACAAAATAGCATTAAAGTACATTGTGCTTGCCATGTTTTGGGAACACAAAAGTGCCTGTCCAACCATGATGAATTTCTTAGCAGTAATGTCCTATTTCCCTCCCCATTCACATACCCAGTTGACCAGTACTGATGTGGGCAGTCAACACAGCGTTGCTAGCTTTATATGAGCTCTACATGTTTACATGTAGGCCAATTTGCAGGGAGGTTTTTCAAACCTTATTGTGTCAATTTGTCATACTGTATCATGGTGAACCTTAGGGTGAAGACAAGAATGTTTGATGGCAATAGACATTTTACCAAGGTGATTCAGCATCCAATTCAGGCCCTTTAGGAAGATCTATACCTGTGCACTTGAATGGATAGATTTTGCCTGAAACTCAGATTTTTGCTGTAATATGCCTCTTTTTTCCTAACCAAGCAGATAATGTATTCAAGGTATAAGAGAATTGCTTCCTATCAAGAGGAGACTGCAGGCAGCAAGATCTTAGTTTTCCCTGGTTTAACTTTAGTATCGGGGCTTTTCTGTTATCATGGTACAGAAAACAATGTCTGCTGATAACGCGGAACCATCCAGCACTCAATCTGTAGTGTCCCAGTCATGTGGTTCAGAATATTGCCTTGCAGTAAGAGATCATTTTAAACATAAAACTGGCTTTTAGATTGAATGAACACTTGTGATGTATGTATAGGCCTGTTCTTAACTCAGACTGTGCTATTCAACCCTGGAAAGTAAGTCTTCTGGCTTGTATAACCAATGAGGACTCACACCTTGCCACTACTTTACTATGAGTTCATGATCATCAGAATTAACTGGCTCAGTTATTGTCAAGGCACTTACTTAACAGTTTAAAAAGTGAAAAGTTTTGTATCTAGATCGTTACCGATAAGCAAGGACAAAGTATTTGCTTCCACAGTCTTTATAGGGGATTTTCTTTGAATTTGTGAAACTACTGCATTTTTTTCTTATATGTAATAGCACAAATATTTTTATTCTTATACATCATAGACCTGCTTTCTGTGACAGTTCTTTCAAAGAAGGTTGCTAGGATGGTGCCATTGCACAAGCGGTGCTCATAAAAGGGCTTAACAAATAACACAATTGGGTTTTTGTAAGGAGCTGGATGACAAGGTATCAAATCGCTTTATCTGAATATGTATCTTGTGTCTCAGAGGACAGCAGTTTTCATAAAGCCTAGACATTGCTCACTCTTCCTCGTCACTTGCTCAGCAGGCTCATTTCTCCATTTGGAGACTGTCTGCAATGGCTCAGGAAAGAAAAGAACGGGGCAGCAAGGGATATTATGTATATCCTAATATAGAATACACACCCCAAGGAAGCTGTAGAAAAAAAACCCTTTTGAAATCTTGGTCCATTTAACTAAGGAAGTTTTACTGTTGATTTTATCAGGTCCAGCAGTTCACCTCTGTCCAAAAGAGAACACAATGTGTCAACTAATTTTAGTGGTAGTAAGATATCTTTCCCTAGCTGAAGCTTTATTACTTTTTTAATGGCAATAAACACCCCACATCTTTGAGTTATAAATCAAGTTTTCCTATAGTTTCTCTCATGCAGCATTAGTGTAAATGGACAAAGATATGAACTGTTTGCCCACACTCAAACCTGGCTCGAGCCCACCCTGACCCACAAGCTGTGGTTAGCACAGGTTTATAACAAAGCTAAATCCAAGCCAAAAGCCTTGCTGACAGGCTGCAGACCAGGGCTGGCTTGGATCCCACTTGATGCTTATCTGGATGGTACAAAAATACAATGGCCCTTGTTTATGTGGATATACTGCTGCCTGTGTTTCTGTCTTTTTTGACCATTATTTCATTGTAACTGAAACAATGATTTTAAGCTTTGGTGAGTAGGGGCAAGACCTTGCTGAATAATCTTGTTGGGGCAGAATGTGTCTGTTCTTGCCATCAGGCTTTTACAGCATCATTCATGATAATGATTTGCCATTTATTTATTTACCCTTAATCATGTAATGTTCTTGGGAAGAAAGTGAAAAGCAGTTCTAACATGAGTTATCTTCATTATCTGTAGCTTGCAAGAACACCATACAAAAAATATTCTGCAGCTTGCTCTCCCAGAGAAATGTGACTGGAGGAATATTCTTATAATAAATTGCATCATAAAATCTATATTCAAAAAGCCAGAGGCAGCATCATATGACTACAGTGAATCCTAAGGCTGCCTGAGAAAAAAGAGGAAAAATAGAATGTGAGCATAAATATTTAAGCCATGTGCTCACAGCCTGCTCTTGCATCTGACCTGACAGAACATGTTTCTAGAGAAAAGGGGAGGGGGGAGGGAGGCAATTTCATGCATAATCTCTTTTTCTTTCAAAAGGAATAAGTAATAAAGTGTGAAATATAGAACAGAGCATGTTCTTGGCCACGTTTCAAGCTTCAAAGAAGTACCTTATTCCTAAACATCGCAGCAACATTTTTTATTCATATTTGTAACATCTTGGGTTTTTTCAGTATTTATCAGGCCATGAGGTAAAATTATCAGAAAAATATGCTGAATATTTTCTATCTCCATTTTTGTATTGATGTTTATGTCCCAACCAGGACTGGTCAGGTGTCACACAATCTCTCCCATGCATGTTTACTTGGAGTTGTTAAATTGAACAAAGAACCCTGACTGTATTTGACTATGGGTATGTGAAGAAGTGAAAATGCTTAACTAATTTGATGTCTTGTGGAATGTGATTAAAATATTTTTTTCTTTAGAGTTGTCTTTTGAAAGTAGATTTTCAAAAGAAAATCTGTAACACATCTAGTGTTATAGAGAAAACCACCAGCCTCTTGGAGAAGAAATGAAAAGAATTAAGGCTTTGTTGTTTTGAGAGGGAATGAAAGATGTTCTTAGGGCATTGGCCTGTACACATCTTTGGGGCAAGTCACAGGAATGTCACAGGTAACTGGATGTTTCTAGTTTCTGGCTGCTTCTCTAAATGCTTCAAGGTCTTTTTTGTTATGTTCACAGGAAAGCTTAATGATATATATTGTTATGTAAAAATGATTAATGATTAATTCCATGCTATGCATTAATGGTTTCCATTTCAAGTGCTATCTCTTCATAATTAGAATGACAGTAAGCAACAGAGTGTCAATACCAGGATTTGGTCATTCCCGCCAGAAAAAGATAAACCCATTTTTTGATAGAAAAATCAATGTATGTTTCTTCCTTATTACATATGTTTACTTGTTACTAAATAATACAGAGAACAACACATGTACCCAGTAATATCTTACAAACATCATCATCTTCAAATTTACCACAGAACTGTGTATTCAACAGCTCCACAAAACAGAAAAGATCTCTTTGATTTAAGTGATTTTAGTTTTTGCTAACATGACTGTTTTGATCCCCTTGGAAAGTTCCTTTTTCTATGCCACAGAACCAACACAGCATGAAGAATATGGTCTTACTTTCTCTCTTATTCTTTAATCGCTATCTTGAGTCACCACTTGCAGAGGTGAGAGGCTAAACTAAAGCTAAGATTTAGGCTAATTTTTCCCAGACAGATACTTTCAAAACTTTTTAATATCTAACTTGAATTTAGTTTACACATGACGCTCCAGGCAAATCAGAACTAATTCTGTCCTTGCTTGGAGCTGGAAAAAAGCCATATGACCACATTTTTCACAGTGCTGAACTCACGTTAATGTACCCTGTCTTCCACCTGCCTCTGAACAGATTTTATTAGCTTGATGTTAATGCTGTCACATGGTCATTTGTTTAGCTAGAAGAACAAGAAAAGCAAGTTCACATCTGCCGAGAACATGTTGTATAGATGTATCCAGTTACTTCATATTCACATCTGAGACTTCTTTTGTTTTCTTTTGTTTTAATTCCTTCCCATTGGCATCCTGACCATTTATTTCTGAGTCAGTACTCTCCCCTCACCTTGCCCTAGTTCTTCTCATTACCCTTCCTAATCCCTTGCTGTCATTTTCTACCAGCCTGTCTTGTGATTACTTTGCTTGTTTAGTGGAGGAAAGATGTCCTCAAAGGCAAAACACCAGCGTGGTACTCACTATCTGGGTTTAACCTCTCCAGCTATTGCAGATTTCCTTTTCTACTTCGACCAGGCTACTTCATAATTCTGTGACTCTTCTTCCTCATCCATAAAATTTGTTTATAGAGTCATCAGAGGAACCAACTAACCTTTGGCAGTGAGATCCTCAAATATTTTTTGAGATAGCAAGGTGCAAAAGTCAGTAGAAATCCGTATTTTGTACAGATGCACACCTTTCTTGGTTTCTGTCAGCTTTTTCACCTACTTCATTGCATTTGCCTAAGTTTTGATCATAAGACCAGTCCCATGTCGAGGATTCCAAACATGACAACTTCATGGCTAGTAACAAGTGACAGTGGAAACATGTTGCTTTCCGTAGAAGATATTAGTAGCATGGTATGTCTGTGCTCCTTAGGACAGCTTTGCTGAATTGACCTTCTCTTTAAATGCCTTAGAAATTCTCCCTAAGTGCTTTCCTTCCTAAATACTAACAAAATGTCTGTACCCTTTCACAGTTTGGACTGAACAGATTGGTCTAACAGCCCTGGGTAAGAAGCACAATGGGCAACTACTGTTGTGCCAGCCCCAGGGAGTCCAGGAAACCAGAAAGCTGTGGCAGATTTGTCATCTGTGTGTGTGCATGGGTGAATGTTTCCTGTATTAATCTAACAACAGCAAGAATTTCACACTGAGATTTCTTATCTTCTGATGACGAATGAGACTTTGTAAAATTCAATTGTTTAAGCTGTTGTTTAAGGAGGTCTTCCAAGAAGTCTTTACAGTTGCTTCTGTCAGAGGGGCTGGGAGCACCTGCCTGTTCAAAAGGACTTCTTCCACTTACAGCTGACTTTGGTTAGATTTTTCAGAACATTTTCAGAGGACAGTTTTCAGTATAAGATGGTCTCTATAAATGTCTTAGGTTTCTCTCTTTCTTTGTCTGTGTCTGCTTTTGGTGCAGGTTCAGTGGTTTAATGCTATAACATGGTTAACATAACATCTACAGAACTTGAAGGTGCACAAGTCCATGGCACCTGATGAGATACATCCGTGGGTACTGAGGGAACTGGTAGATGAATTTCCAAGGCACTATCCATCATATTTGAGAAGTCATGGCGGTCTGGTGAAGTTCCCGCTGACTGAAAAAGGGGAAACATAAGCGGTCAACATGCTGAAGGGAAGGGATGCCAGCCAGAGGGACCTGGACAGGCTTGAGAGGTGGACCCGTGCGAACCTCTGAATCTCAACAAGGACAACTGCAACGTCCTGCACCTGGATCAGGGCAATTCAAAGCACAACTACAGGATGGGCG
>SAYO01011720.1:467-15936 GCA_004023745.1 Recurvirostra avosetta | reverse complement strand
AAAAAAAAAAAAAAAAAAAAAAAAAAAAAAAAAAAAAAAAAAAGAAAAAGAAGCCATGGGAAACCAGAGGGAGGCAAGAGAAGAGCGAAGAAGAATTTTGTTGAAGGGACTGTACTACCCTTCCACTGACCTTGTACAGTCAAGAAGGCACTGCATTCATCAGATCCAGCCACATTGGCTGCCACACAGGTATATGGCCCTGTATCTGTGACATCCAGAACATTCAGCTTCAAAGAACAAACGTTATCCAAGAATGAGATTTCATATTTTTCTCCACTAACAATCTCATTCCCATCCTGAAACCATGCCACAGATATGGGGGATGTGCCAGACACTTTGCACTCCAGAAGCACTGAGGATCCCAGTACCCCATTTGTTTCCTTTAGTTTTCTTGAGAATGAAGGAGGAACAAGACGATCTAAGTAGGACAGGACAGAAGAACAGGAAAAAAAATGTTGGGTTTTTTTTCAGGGGAAAGGCTGGGGTGGGGGTGGTGGGGGTGGTGGTGGGGAAACGCTTCCTTTAAAGACAAGGGTGAACAACAAAGACATAGAGCTGACCTGAAACATCAACTGAAGAAGTGCAGCTGCTGTCCCCCACCTCATTGTGCACCTCAAAAGTATACAAGCCCCTGTCTCCCCTGTCTGCAGAAAAGACTTTCAAAGTGGATATGTTGTTGAAAAAGGTAATTTGGTATTTGCGGTCGCTTCTTAGTTCTCTGCCATCTTTGTACCACTTGGTGATAAGTTCAGGGGTTCCCCCTACTTTGCACTCCAAGGTAAAAGGATTGCCAGCCATTACTGTGATCGGCTCGGTCTTCTCTAAGATGACTGCTGGTTCTGAAATAGGAAGGGAGGCGTCAGTGTGTCATCAGGAAATCTACCCACAAACCGGTGAGCGCAGGATATAAGCAGAAAACAAAGGCTGGTAGAGGCAATTGTGCGAATTGTAAGATATAGTACCTGTGAAGCAGGCTGTACCCACCTAGGACTTGCAAAAAGGCAGAACACTCCCGCATGCCAGCATCATTTTTGATCTGGCAGATGTACTTCCCAACATCAGCTCCCTCTGCACTGGCAATCTCAAGAGTTGCAATGTTGTCCATAAACCACATTTGGACATTTTCACTCTCCCTAATGACTTCACCCTTGTCCTTGAGCCAGACAACAGAAATTGGTGGGGATCCTTCCACCACTGCCTGCAGGGCTGTTGGCTCCCCGATGAAGATTGCAGTGTCACTCAGCTTCTTGGCAAAGCGTGGGGGTTCTGATGGCAAAAACAAGGAGGCAGAGGAGAGTTAATCTTGCATGCCTGCTTAGAAGAGGGACAGCCAGGAGATCAAGAAAAGAGGGTGGTGATGCTGTTGATCCTCTAGCATACAAACCTTTGAATTTCACTGGGCAGGTGCAAGTGTCGCTTCCCACCTCATTCATAGCTTTGCATTGATATTCTCCAGTATCTTGAGATTCGAGATTGAGAATATGAAGACTGGCAACGGAGTGCTTTGCTGTCACCTTGAACTTCTTGCTGCTCCTGACCTGCCTCCGGTCCTTGAACCAAGCCACCTCAAAGGGTGGAGTGCCTGCTATCTCACACTGGAGGATAACATCTGAGCCTTTAAGTGTGTCCACAGGGCTTGGCACCTTGCTAAAAACAGGTGGTTCTATAAAAAAAGAATCACATCATGATGTGTGAGCCTGCTTCCTTGGGTGGGTTTCTGGATAGTAGCAGGAGGTAACATACTCAGGAAGGAGGCCTACACTTATTCTTGTAAACCCATATTTAGCTTCCAAATATGTGGCCTCACCTCTAAAAAATGCTGGGCCCCCAGCATCTCCCAGCAAGCCATCCCAGCTCTCAGAGTCCCAAGGGCAGAAAATCTGACACTTATGCACCTGTTTGGAGTCAGTGCACAGTGCTCCTCCCCAAAAGCCACGCTCCCCTCTCTCCAGGACCACATTCCAGCTTTCCCCGCCTCTTTCCAATCATGAAAGCTACCATGAGCGAGGCTTAGCAATACAGCCTCCTCTTCCGTCTTAAATTTCATTCCTGCCAGGATCACTGTGTATAAAGAGGAAGCAGAGGGATGGTTGCAAAGTGTGCCCAGCTCCCTCACCATGGCTGGTGCTCCATCTAGTCCATGTCTCCCTTGTGACCTGACAAGCTTGCCTTATTCAACCTGCAATTCAGTTGAATGAGGAGACAAGGGAATAGCTGCATGGTGCTGAACACTGCCCCAGCAGCCACCAACTGCCATAGCAGCAGCTCCCTGGCCAGAGGGAGCTGCCCCAGAAGCCAGGGATTCCAGTGGTGTGCGGAGCCATGCTGCTAACCTTTCACTGTGACTGAAGTGCTGCAGCTGGCTGTTCCGGCAGAGTTATGGGCTTCACATATGTAATCGCCGGCATCTTCAGTGGTGGCACCCAAGATGATTAGCATTGCCACGGAGTCTACAAAGGACATGTGGAGCCTGTCGCTCGCCTGGAGTGCCTGATCGTTTTTGTACCACGTGGTTCTGATCTCTGGTGTGCCACTGATTTTACATTCAAGTTGAACTGTGTCTCCCTGCTTCACGAACCGCAAAGCTTCAGGCTTCTTGATGAACTTGGGAGGTTCTGCAGAACAGAATAAGTATTCAGAGTGTGACAATATACCTGCTTACCATGTGAAATCCACAGTGCTGAGCAAGAGTTATGGGGAACAAGCAAGAGTTATGGGGAGCACAAGAGTTTTGGAGCACAACAAAGTAAGTTTGCTACAGCAGCCATCTGTATCCCCAACCAGAGTTTCCTCTCAAGGAAAGACGCAAGACGGAGAGAAGAAGGCAAAGACAACAATTAAAACTATGTTCTGCCAACTCTGGAGCCTGCTGCATCGGAGGCTGGAGCTGTGAAAAACACATGAAGGACAATTGCTCCACCCAAGGAGAATTTTGCTGTTACCTCTGAGGAGTGAAAATATCCCCAGGGCAGGATGAAAGATTTGACAAGCCCTTCACCCCCAGGAGCAGCAGAAACACGGTAGGGATAGTTTCACTTGCTTACACATCTTTAAAGCATATATCTGCATGAAGAACTTCAGTGATTCATAGTCTAGATTAAATCAGCAATTCAGAACTCCAATTGAAATCATTAGCAAATTTGAAAGAATCACTAATGCTGGCCTACAAATGCAAGGTAGTTTTATTTACCATATCACTGTTTCCCTTATAGTAATTCTATGTGTGAATACCACTGTGACTGTAGTTTAAGCACTAACGACAAAGTAAAAAGCAGGGTGAGGTAACACTCCATACAAACGGCTTCACAAGGTGACCTTTCCCCTTGGAGATTTTGCAGGCACACAAGGTTTCTACTGTCATGCAGTATGCTGGGAGAAGGTCCCCACATAGTATACGTCTGCCTTCTGGAAAGCTCTATATATTTCCAAACTGGAAAGGGTGGAAGATGAGACTCAGTAACAAAGAGGTCTCTTTGCCCAAGAAAAAGACAAGGTGACTTAATCTTAATACCTTTGACACTGAGTTGGGCTGAGCAAAAGTCTTTCCCAGCTTCATTACTAGCTTGGCAAGTATATTGGCCTGAGTCTCCTTTACCCACTCTGAGCACCCGAAGGTGAGCTGTGTTGGCTACAAATGTAATATTGAAGTTTCCTCCAGTTCGGATCTCCCGACCATCCTTGGACCAGGTGATGTGCATTGGCTGGGCTCCAGTAACATGACATTCAAAGTCAGCACTTTCTCCAAAAGGCACATCAATAGATTCTGGTTTGATGTCAAAGACAGGTGCTTGCTTGGGTTCTAGAAACACAAGAAAATATTGTAATACTCATAACTCATGAAAAAGCTAATCCAACACACAGATACCATTGCATGCAGGAAATGGGAAGGGAGAGCCTGTGATCCAGGCCAAAGTTTTGTAAGCCAACACACCTGCCACTGTGAGCCGAGCACTTGAGGTGGCAGTGCCCACAGCATTGGTGGCTGTGCAGGAGTACTGCCCGGTATGATTCATCTCAGTTCGCACCAGTTGCAGCACTGCAACATTATCTACAAAGGATGTGTGCACATTGTGGTCGTCACTTAGCAGCACACCATCTTTATGCCAAGTCACAGTAATGGGCTCTGAGCCATTAAGCCGACACATAAATTTAAGGGGTAAACCAACAGGGTGCTCGATGTCCTTTAATTTTCTTGCAAAGGAGGGTGGTCGTTTGCGCTCTAGGAGAAAGGAAGTAAAGGATAAATATGCCCCAGGAAGTAATTTTTTATAGTTTTGCAAGAGCAAAAGAATTTGTAGCAAGCTAATATAAAATCATCACCTTGAACTGTTAAAAGAGCCTTTGTAGATGCAGTTCCTACACTGTTTTCTGCCTTGCAGATATATTCTCCACTGTCATTGCTAACCACTTTGTTGAAAATAAGTGTTGCAACGTTGTCTTTAAAGAACACTTTGTACTCAGGAGTAGACCTGAGTTTTGTATCACCTTTGTACCAAGACACAGTGATTTCTGGTGTTCCACCAACACGGCATTGCAATGTTGTGTAATCCCCAACTGACACCTCAAGAGGTTCCAAGTGTGTAACAAAATAGGGAGGTTCTAAAAAAGAGAAGCAATTAGATAGGCTCATTATAGTGCCAGGCCTTGGAAAGCATACACTTGAAAGAACAGGCAAGAAAAAGAAGAAAAGGGAGCACACACCTAGGGTAGAGACTACAGCCTCACAAACATCTCTTCCTGCCTCATTTTCAACATGACAAGTGTATTCTCCTGCATCTTCTTTGGTGCTGTCAAGTATTTCCAGGATGCAGGATTTCTCTGTGGTGGTGATGCTACACTTCTGAGACTGAGTGATGGTGCGGCCGTTCTTCTTCCATGTCACAGAGATGGGCAGGCTGCCTGTGTATGTGCCCTCCAAGATGATGGGCTTGCCAGGCTCCACATACTGATCACTCAGTTTCTTCACAAAGACAGCTGGCTCTAATGAAGGGTAAGAAGTCACAAATGTTGAGCCCAGCAGGACAAATGGAGGGAAGGAAACAATATTCTAAGGTAAATAGAGAGACACAATCTTTACAAACCTTTTACTGTAAGGTGTGTTGTACAATTTGCCCTGCCAGCATCATTAGTCACTACACAAGTGTACTCTCCACTTTGGAGAGGAGTTACATCAAATAACTCAAGCTCCACATTGGAATCCTCCAGGTAGATATTGCATTTGTCACCTGGCACAAGCTCATTGGCCCCTCTAAACCAGTTCACCTTAAAAGGAGGGGTTCCTCTGATAACACATGTAAAAGTGATGCTTGTGCCTGGCAAGACATCCAGAGGCTCTGGTGTCCTCTCAAAAGAAGGTGGTTCTAAACACACAAGAGAAAAAGAGAGATAAGACAGATTGCTACAGCATAACCCTGGCATTTCCACACACTTAGTGAAGATAAAGAACAAAATCTTTAGTTTTCAGTCAGTAATTTCCCCCGAGTATATTTACAAAAGACCATAGGCAATTTCAAGAGAGAAAGAGAAAAGAATCACTCAGAGAGCTTTCTGACCCTCATATACTGACCTTGTACGGTCAATACAGCACTGCATTCATCTGAACCAGCTATGTTGGTAGCTCTGCAGGTGTAAGTTCCAGTATCTGAGTTGCTCAGTGAATTGACTTCTAAAATACATAGGTTATCTGAAAAGGAGATTTGATGTTTTTCCCCATTGACTAACTTATGTCCATTTTGGAACCAGGCAACAGAAATAGGAGGTGAACCCGACACTTTGCATTCCAGCAATGCTGAGGAACCCAGGACACAAGGGGTTTCCTTCAGTTTTCTTGTGAAAGAAGGAGGAATGATTCGATCTGCATAAGAAAACACAACAAATCCATGGTTAGAGAAAAAAGGAGGGAAGGAATGGAAGAAAGGAAAGACAACATGACCAAAAGAATGTTTTTGTAAAAGACAGAAGACAAAGCAACCCAACCAACCTAAAACATCAACTGATGCTGTGCAACTGCTTTTCCCCACGTCATTCTGCACTGCGAAAGTGTACAATCCACCATCTTCTTTTTCTGCATCCATAATTTTAAGTGTAGATACTTTATTGAGGAAAGTAATTCTGTATTTTTGGCTGCTGGTCAGCTCTTTGCCATCCTTGAACCACCCAGTGGAAAGCTCTGGTGTGCCTGCCACTTTGCACTCCAAAGTACAGGCGTCTCCTATAGTAACTCTCATTGGCTCTGCTTTCTCTACAATAACTGCAGGCTCTGGAAGGAGAGATGAGTAACATATACGGTGAAAACAGGATTTGATTAGTACTAACTATAAGTATTATAGCACTAAAAGATGCGGCTTACACATTTAGTACTAAGGATATCTCTGTTGGTTGGGCCAGGGAATTTTTTCAGCTCTGTTTTTTCCACCCTTTATTCTGCCCTAAACTGGAGATTTCAGATGCTTTCCAAAATGAAGTAAAAATATTTTTAAATTCCTAGGAGAGAAATGCAATTGTCCGTCCCTCTCCAAGCAGGCATGAGCAGAAGACATGACTTAGAAATCCAGTCAACTGGATCCCATCACAGTGTCAAGGCCTGTGTTTCCTTTCACCCCTATCCCTGGACAACTGTAAATAAGGAACCTGACTATTACTTGTTGGGGACACAAGGATTTTCTGTTTTGATTGTTTTGAACCCAGTGGCATAAGCAAAGCATACAGCTGACACCATATAGCCAAGTTCCTAACTTTAAAAAAATCTTTTATGAACTTGTGCTTTTTACCAACCTAGAATAGTTAAGGTAGCCATGCACTCGCGACTTCCAGCATCATTTCTGATCTGGCAGATATATTTTCCAGCATTGCTTGCTTCTGTGCGCACAAGTTGTAAAGTTGCAATATTCTCCATAAATGTGATCTTCGTGTTTTCACTTTCTCTAATAATTTCCTCTTTGTCTTTAAGCCACTGCACAGAAATTGGCTGGGAGCCCTCCACTCTTGCTTGTAACTCTACTGGTTCACCAACCACAACAGTCATGCTGTTTATTTTAGTCAAGAATTTTGGTGGTTCTGAAGAAGAAATATGCAGTTATAGTAATAACTCACAGTGTCTGTATAAAGAAGAGCAATGCAGCGCCATTGGGAGCACTGCAGAAGGCATATGTGCCAATACTTTACCTTTCAGCTTCACAGTGCAAAAACAAGTGTCACTCCCTACGTCGTTCTGTGCTTTGCACTGATATTCTCCAATGTCTGCAGCTTCAACATTAAGAATGCGAACACTTGTATGGTAGTTTTTGGCTGTAACCTTATACTTCTTACTACTGCGGATTTGTCTCCTGTCTTTGTACCAGGTAACATCAAATGGTGGTGTTCCTGAAATCTCACATTCCAGGCTAACTTCAGTTCCTTTGAGCATGTCTACTGGAGAGGGCTTCCTGCTAAAGACAGGAGGTTCTAACAAAGGAAGAAAGGAACATTTTTAGAAAGGAGTCTGGAGCTATTTGACCAACAAACAGTGTACTGATGCCAGCTTCTACACAATGAGACTGCTGAGAAAATCAACAGAATGGGCAAGGACTTTCCTAATTTTCTGGGCACATTATGAAATAATCTTGCAGGTAGGTAAGCATTCAGAGCTCTTAGCTCCTTTGTAGAAAAGGTAAACAGCGGGGTGGCCCTTGGCAGAGAGGGTACTGGTCTCATTTACCAGGTTAGTATTATCAAATACAGGGTGTAAAACTGACACTGATCCATTTGGGTCTGTTCTTTTTCTTCATATTTCAGCTCCTTGATATAACAATTACCACTATGATCTGTCTTGGACATTGACAATCATAGAACTGGGGAACACCTAGCTTAGGACTCATTTGCATTAAGAACAACATCTCTCTTTTTTAGGCCCTGGCAGAGGGGGTGAGGGAGCTTCAAGAAACAAACATGACATGAAGAAAAAAGTAGTTCTGAAATAAGAAATTAATCTCATGATCTTGTGGACTTCCAAGGGGTAAAACCACCAGGGAAGAGTAGGATTTAGTCAGAGAACAAGAGGATGGCTAACCTTTCACTGTGACTTTGGTGCTACAGCTGGCCTTGCCGGCAGGGTTGTGAGCTTCACAGATGTAGTCACCGCTGTCATCAGTACTGAGGTGATTCATTTCAAGCACAGCCACAGAGTCAATGAATGATGTCCGGAATTTTTCACTGGCAATGATTTCATGGTCATTTCTGAACCACACTACTTTCATCTCTGGAGATCCACTTACTTTGCACTCAAGCCGGGCCGAGTCACCCTGCTTGACAACTTTCGCTGCTTCTAGCTTCTTAGCAAACTTGGGTGGTTCTAAAAAGCCAGAAAAGTGGGGTCAGGAAGGTCTGAATTAATACTGAAAACAAAAGAGGAGGGAAAAGAGCCAAACAACTGTGGGTTTCAAACACAGGGTAGGGAATTCACTTGGCAGTGTATCAAAGATCACTGAGGTGGGCTTGGCAAAAAGGAAAGAAAAGAAATAGACGAGAAGACTGCAACACAACAAGAAAGAGTGCACACCTGTTACCATCAAAGTTGTAGTGCAAGAGTCACTGCCAACGTCATTTGAAACGTGGCAAGTGTAGTGCCCACTCCTAGAAGTATCCACTGAATAGAGGGTTAAGAACCCAGTTGACCCTTCAATTCCAATGAAACAAGTTGGACCAGATACAAGTTCTAAGTCTTCTTTGAACCACTTTACTGTAAAAGGCGGTGTTCCTTTTAGTGTGGCCTTAAACTCCACTGTGGAATCTGGGATGGCTTGCTGGCTTTCAGGTTTAACTAAGAAGCTTGGTGGCTCTGCAGTTTTTAAGAAAAAGATATATTCAGTTACATCAGAAACGTATAAGAATGAAGAAGATTAGTGAGGTAAGTATGAAGACCAAGTTTTCAGCATTAATATTAAGAGGTATAAGAGTGTTGTGTTAGATTAAGATTTAAGGTATTTTCCCCGCATCTATCACAAATAAGAAGAAGAAGTAAAAGAGTTTCAAACCTTTCACAGTCAGGACAGCACTGCAAGAATCATTGCCGGCAACATTAGAGACGCTGCATGTGTAATTTGCACTGTCTTCCAGCTCTAGATTCGCAATCTCTAGTGACACAGTGTTCTCATGGCACAGGCTTCTATATTTTGCACTGTCAGTTATCTCTTTTCCATCCTTAAACCATTTTGCAGTAATGGGGAGTGACCCAGAAACTTTGCATTCCATTTGGATAGAAGATCCCAGAACAGTATCCTTTTTGGTTAGTTTTTTGATAAATGCAGGAGGAATTGATTGATCTGCCCAACACAAAAAAATGGCAAAAATACACTGGTTACCTTCTTGCCGGTCTTTCATAAACAGATTATTATTTTTTCATTCCCTCCCTGCTAGATTGGCAAATTTGCCAAATGGCAATACAAACCTAGCACAGTCAGAACAGCTTCACAGGTGCTACTTCCGAAGTCGTTTTCAACCTTAAAACTGTAGGTACCACTATCTTCCTTTGATACAGGTTCAATCCTGAAACTGGCCACGTTGTTTTCAAAGCTCATTGTGTAGTATCTACTGGGCAGGAGCTGTTTGCCATCTTTGTACCATCTTATTCGGAGCTCTGGTGTCCCAGCCACAGTACACTCCAAAGTCACGGGGTCTCTTTCAGTGACTTTAAGTGATTTAGCCTTTTCTATGATTTGTGCAGGCTCTGAGGTATAAAGTGTATAAAAATGCCAGTTAGCTACACAGATAGGGGACTGACTTTCCAACTACTCATCAAGGATGAGCTTGAAGGGTCACACCGTTTACACACCTTGTACAAAAAGCAAAGCGAAGCACTTCTCCACGCCAGACTCGTTCTTTGCCTGGCAGGTGTATCTCCCTCTGTGGCTGAGGTCCACATTGGTAAGTTTCAGTGTGGCCACGCTGTTCTCAAAGGTAATATGGTGGTGCTCATCCTCTTCTAGTATTTTCTCATCTTTTATCCATGATACAGATAAAGGTTGAGCGCCTGCTACAACGCACTGGAAGACTGCGGTACCTTTCAAAACACTAGTGATGTTCTCCAGCTTCTTGACAAAGGATGGCGGTTCTGTGGTGTGAGATTTTGTTTGTTGTTTGGAAGGCAAGTCATGGAAAGGGAAGAGTGGAAAGACGGATCATATAAAGTCATCCTAGTCACTACAGTTTAGCTAGGGGATGTATTGTTTGGGGCATGCTTCCTAGAGGACTGACCTTTCAAGCTGAGCCTTGTGCTGCAGGAACAGCTCCCACCTTCATTTGATATAATACACTGATATTCACCGACATCTGCGACATCACAGTTAGTCACATTAAGAGTAAATACTGATTCTTTGGTGGAGATGGCATATTTCTTGCTGCTGAACATCTCCTTATTGTTCTTCAGCCACTTCACCTCAAATGGAGGTGTACCAGTCACCTCACACTCGAGCGTGGCCTCCAAACCCTTCACTACCTCGGTGGGTCTCAACTCCCGAACAAATGTTGGAGGCTCTACAAAGAGGAATGAGGGGAAAGTATATATTAATCTTGAACAGTTTTGAGGGGAGAAGAAGTCTCCCCTACTCCATCACCCCAGCTATGTGGCATGATGACAAGATGTTCAAAACCAACCTTTTACTTTCAGCTCGACGCTGCAGCTCTCACTACCTGCATCGTTGTGGGCTTCACAAACGTAAATCCCACTATCTGACACTCTGGCTTGAGTGACTTTCAAAGTGGCTAAACCATCTATGAAGGAGGTGCCGTACTTAGCTTGGTCAGTCACTTCATTCCCATCCAGGTACCATGTGACGTGGATCTCTGGTGTGCCTACTACCTGGCATTCAAAAGTGGTGGACTGTCCTTCACGCAAAGCTACTACAGAAGTTGGCATCTGAATAAATCTGGGGGGCTCTAGAAGATGGACAGAAAAAATGGTGCTTTATAATATTCAAGGTGGTTTAAAGAAATAAAAGGGTTTCCTACCCCCTTCCCCCCAAAACTGCACAGAAAAATCAGAACCACAAAGATGAGACGAACATTGGGTTGCACACCTTTTACAAAAAGAGCTGCTTTGCAAGTTGCAGTCCCCACGTCATTGCTTATCTGACAAGTGTAGTTCCCGGAGTCAGATGTCCTAGCTGAGAAGAGCTCCAGTACACTAGATGTGTTGTCCTTCCAAACAGATCGATTGGCTCCAGAGAGGAGCTCTTGGCTGTCTTTAAACCACTTTATCTGCAGAGGAGTAGATCCTTTCACCAGTGCTTTGAACTGAACCCTAGCATTGGGCACAACCTCTTGGGACTGGGGTTTTTCCACAAAATATGGTGGTTCTATAACAGGTAAAAAGGAAGAAAGAGGGTTACTCTGAGACAGGGGAGTTCCAAAATTGTGAACGAGATATCTAACAGAAGACAAAGAAGGAGCTCAAACCTTTGACTGTTAGGAACCCACTGCATTGGTTGCTTCCTGCCTTATTTGTTGCTTCACAGGTGTAAGAGCCACTGTCTGTGCCTTC
Organism: Recurvirostra avosetta; assembly: GCA_004023745.1. NCBI lineage: Eukaryota > Metazoa > Chordata > Aves > Charadriiformes > Recurvirostridae > Recurvirostra > Recurvirostra avosetta. The sequence goes on along the minus strand of SAYO01011720.1, from coordinate 4,421 downwards.
CAGCTCATTGATTTCTAGAAATGCAGTATTATCATGGAAAGAGTATTTGTGCTTTTCACTTGCTGTTATTTCTTGGCCGTCCTTGTACCACTGGATACTTATAGGGTGTGAACCAGACACTATGCACTCCAGGTGGACAAAAGACCCCTTAATGCTGTCCATTTTCTTGAGCTTTTTGGTGAATTTAGGTGGTATAATGAGATCTATCCAAGACAGAGTGAAAAGACAAAATATGAAATTCAACCTTGACTGTGGCAGATGTCAGCTCAGGAGAAAAGATTTTGTATGTAAAAACGATGATAAAAGAGAGACCATACACACCTAGGACATTAATGCTGGCAGAACAGCTGCTGCTCCCAACATCATTGTGAACCTCAAAAATGTATTCCCCACTATCTTTCTTTTCTGCATGAAGCACCTTTAGGACTGAGACAGTATCTGTAACGCTGATCTTATATTTTGGGCCTAATGTCAGTTCCTTGCCATCTTTGAACCATTTGGCTGTAATATCTTTCGTTCCCGAAAATTTACACTGCAAGGTTGCTGGGTCTCCCTCAGTCACATCTATTGACACGGCCTTGTCCACGATTGTAGCAGGTTCTGTTGTAAACAAGGAGACAGAGTGTTAAGGGCATCTGTAAAAATCACAAGGGAATCGTCTGAGACCACTGCAAGCCCTCAGGGTAGGACCAACCTTTGACAGTCAGCAGAGCAGAACACCTCTGAATTCCCGCCTCATTTTTAGCCTGACAGAAATATTTCCCGTCATGCTTCAGTTCAATAGACCTCACCAGAAGAGTGGCAACATTGTTCACAAAGGTCATTTTGATATTGTTGTCTTCGATCACTTCATCATTGTCTTTCAGCCAGGACACAGTGATGGGCAAGGAGCCTTTAATAGCAGCCTGAAACACGACTGTGCCCCCTCGAAGGGAACTAATGTTTTCTATCCTCTTCAAGAACTGTGGGGGCTCTGGCAGGAAGAAAGTGGCTATGTAAGTACAGGTCTAGTGCATGACAGTGTGGCATGGAAACCACACTGGAATATGAGCATGCAAGGGACGTTCTGCCTCTTGCACTAACCTTTCAGTGTGACTTCTGAACTGCAGAGGCAGCTCCCAACATCGTTTGTTACTCTGCACTGGTACTCGCCAACATCAGAAGCATCAAACCTGAAAATGTGAAGGCTAATCAAAGCCTTCTCAATGCTTATTCTGTGCTTCTTACTGCTCCGCACAGGTTTATCATCTTTCACCCAAAACACTTCAAAGGGAGGTGTGCCAAGCACTTCACACTCCAAAACCACATCAGAATCCTTCAAGACTTCCATGGATTGAAACTCCTTGCTAAAATAAGGTGACTCTACAGTGCAAAAGAGAGAGTGGAGTTTGTATTAATCATACTTATGAAGCCTGTAAAACTGCACTGAGTTTAAAGAGACAAAGTGGGTGTCTGGATGTCACACACACCTTTGATTGTAACAATGCTACTGCAAATATCTTTTCCAGCATCATTTTTGGCCTCGCAAATGTATTCTCCACTGTCTTCAGTCCCAACCTCTGTAAGACGGAGTATTGCCAATGATTTTGCAAAAGACATCCTGTATTTGTCACTCTGTTTTAGCTCTCTATCATCCTTGAACCACGTGATTTTAATCTCAGGAGTACCAGTGACTTCACAGGTCAGCTCAGCATATCCACCTTTCTTTACCAGATGGGTTGGCTCTAGCTTCTCCTTGAAGGCAGCAGGTTCTGTGGATTTAAGAAGAGTGTTCAGGACAAAGGCGGCAAGAAAGAGTGCCACTGGGACAATCCAGCAGCTGAAAGTTTAAAAGAGAGTAAGAATGCAAACCTTTTACAAACAAGTTTGCGCTGCATGTTACTGAACCAGCTACATTGGAGACTTTGCAGGTGTATTTTCCTGAGTCTGTTGGTTTGACTGCATAAAGCTCCAAGTAACTTGCTAATGCTTCTGTCATAATGTAGCAGGCTCCTCCTGTCACCAGCTCAGTTTCACCTCTAAACCATTTCACTGTCAAGGGTGTTGTGCCTTTAAATGTGCCTTTGAAACGTACAGTTGATGCAGGCAGTACATCTTGGGACTCTGGTTCTACAGTGAAGCTGGGTGGCTCTAGATTGCGTTGAAAGGAAACAATTGTCAAGAGTAAGACACATGGCCTGCACTTTGGGGAAGAAACATGTTATCACGTGAAAAGCAAAACTCCAAGAAATGTGAAACAAATTGCCCAACCTTTTATAAACAAAGTGCTACTGCTGTCTTTGCTACCAGCAGAGTTTGTGGCTCTGCAAATGTAGACCCCGGCGTCACTTGCATCTAGGTGTTTTATTTCCAAAGATGCAGAGCCTTCTGCAAATTGTACTGTGTACTTGGCACTTGAAGTGATCTCAGTGTCCTGCTTAAACCAAGAGACGGTCATTGGAAGAGAGCCTGAAATTTTGCAGTCTAGGCGGCACGAGGTGCTAATGATGCTGTCGATATTCTTCAGTGGTTTAGTAAAGAAGGGAGGGAGAGTCCGATCTGTTAAGAGTGAAAAAAATGAAAGAAACCAACACATGAGCAAAACAGGCATCCAGTTCTGCTTCTGGCTCTGTTGGTCTCAGAGCAGAGTAGCAGGGCTCTTTGCAAAGAGTCAGTACCAACCTAGCACAATGAAGCTGGTAGTACAAGAGCTGATGCCCACATCATTGGATATCTCAAAGGTGTACTCGCCACTGTCCTGCATTTCAGTGGCATAAAACTTGAGCTGGGCAACGTTATTTTTAAAGCTGATCCTATATTTTTTGCTGGCAGGTAGTGGCCTTCCATCTTTGAACCATTTGGTTTTTAGTTCTGGAGTGCCTGTGACAGTGTACTCCAAAATGGCTGGTTCCCCTGCTGTTACCTGGATCATTTCAGATTTTTCAATGATTTTGGCAGGTTCTACAACAGAATTAAACAATTGGTGTTAAGGACAAAAGGCAATTGCTCTTCCTTTCTGGTGAGAGACAATGAGGGGATCACAGCACTACTCCACTGACCTTTCACTGCTAGTTCACCAAAGCAGGACTGGCTTCCTGCATCATTCTCAGCCACGCAAGTGTATTTGCCACCAGAACTCAGCTGGACACCAGTAATTTGCAGCGTTGCCAGACCGTGTTCAAATGTCACTCTCACTTTGTTATCATCTTGAATAATGTCTTTGCCCTTCATCCACATCACAGAAATAGGCTCTGACCCTTTCACCACAGCTTGTAATGTAACACTATCTCCAGCCAGAGCTGTCACATTTTCGATTTTCTTAACAAAAGATGGAGGTTCTAGTTCAAAGAAAAGAGATAAGAAGAAATACTCATCTGCTACCACATCATCCCATGAAATCTGCTGCTTAAAGACAGTTTTATGAGACAGTATGTGCAGTACATGGCACAATTCAGCTAAGGAGCAGGCAAGAAGAGCTGCATTCCCCAGCTGGGAGCTAACGCACGGCCCTTTAAGCTCAATGTCCTTCAAATTCACAGGTTTGACGCCAGATAAGAATTAAGATATACACAGAATTTTAAGAGAATAAGAAGATACTCTCCCTCCCCACCCTCCCTAGTCACCCACAAATCCAAAGAAAAGACATTTTAAGAAAGGAGAGGTTCTTGCTAATCCCTTCAGCAAGTGGAGTTTTCTCTCTCCTACTGACCTTTCAAGATGTATGTTGCACTGCATATGCACTTCCCGACTTCATTAGCTATCACACACTCGTATTCACCAACATCCGCACTGTTAAATGAGGACACCTCCAGAGAAATAACAGTCTTCTGAGAGGTCAACCTGTATTTTTTACTACTGCGAATCTGTTTCTTGTCTTTGTACCAGCTAATCTCAAATGGACCAGTGCCAGCAACCTCACACTGAAGAATGGTGTTTGTTCCCTTCACTACCTCTGCTGGTTCAAGTGTTCGGATG
>SAYO01011717.1:521-21166 GCA_004023745.1 Recurvirostra avosetta | reverse complement strand
CAGAAGCCCGGTGAAAAATGAAAAAAACCCCACACAGCCTCTTTTAAAAGAGAGGTAGGTTCTTCCTATAGTGAAATAAGCACAGGAACAAACTTCATTCTGCTTTTTCCCAAATACAAGTGTAGGCATCACATGGGTGACAACTGGAGTCCATTGTGCGAGACAAAGAAATAGCTCAAGAGAAATATGGAAAGTGGAGAAATGCATTCAAATATTTGTTAAAATGCCCATTTGATGGGGCCGAAAGGGCATTTTCTATTAATTTCTATTCTGCAACTTCCATGCTTCATTTATAGCCCGCAAAAATGCAAACCAGGGCAGTATTGCACGGGTCAGGAAAGCAGCCCGGTTAAGCAAAGAGAAACACCAGCTCTACCCAGCAGCGCCGCCAGGAATAAGCAGCAGTGACCTGCCCTGGCAAGAGGACCTAAAGCCAAGGAGGATTTCGGCATGGGCACTCGGGAGCACGGCACAAAGCACGGCGCAGTGCCCAGGCTCTCCCGGCGGCACATCAGCGAAACTGGAGACTCCCTGCAGGTGACCGGCTGAAATCAAGTCACTTGGCAGCGAGGAAAGGACAGCAGCGGGTGCCGTAAGCGATGCTATCTCAGTGGCGCTCGCTGCTGGGTTAGCACCTATCGCCCATCCTCGTCCCTCCCGCCCCGCGGAGAGGGCGGCCGGGGGCTGTGCCCCGGGGCAGGACTGGGGGCTCCACCCCAGCACCAAACAGACGGCGTGAGGTTTTCCAGTCCCGCTTTCCTCACTGGTTCACACCTCAGATGTTCAACCAGTATTTATTTAAATTGGTTGATCGTAGCAGAATTCATTTGTTTTGAAGACTGAGCCAGAACGTATTTGGCAGCTGGATAGGAAAATCTAAGATAAACAAACAAAAAAACCCTCAAACTGTAAAGCATTGCTTAAACACAAAACACCTTAGAGAAATCATTAGTTCTGTACAAGTAACGAGGCAAGAGTTGTTTCATTTCCAAGCTACAGTCTTAGATTCTGCTCAGGTGTTTTGGTGGTTACAGCTGTGTTACAGCATTGTGATTCTGCCTTCGCCGACACCGAGTGCCGAGGAGCCTCGGGTGCATTCCCGGTGGTACGCAGTACAAGGCAGGGTGGCTGAGCAGAACCACTGACCGGCTTTTCCTGCTGTATTAACCACAAGGTCAAGACAAGAAAAAGCGTAATCAGAGCTTTAATCACTGTTTTCCAAGAGCACTGTATCGTTCTGGCTGTGGATGTCAAGTCCATACACATACAAAATATAAATGTGAAATAAGCGAGAGAAACTAGTTGGAAGAAAAAGTTTAATGTTTCCCTTTGGGATGTTTTCTACACAAATACCACGGTTTGTGAATTTCATGCTGATTTGATTACTGATGCTATTTGAGATTGATAAACTCTAATTTTTATGCTGAGGTACCGAGAGAGCGCTACGATAGCCAGCGAGGCGGTTGAGCTATTTGCTCTTCAGGAACCCTGTCCCTGCTGGCATTGGGATGACCCCGCGTGGCCGTGGGGACTCCCAGGGGCTCTGGCTGCTGTTAGTCAGTGACACTGCTACCGGCAAGCTGACGGCGTAGCTGGGGGCCCTCCAGCCTGTGCTTCTCCCCTGGGGCAGGACCTGCTCTCCCTGGCACGTGCTTGTCGAGCCTGCACTTGGGCATCTCCAACAATATGGATGCTACAGAGTCCCATGAAAGTCAGTTCCAGCACTCAGCTGAACTTACCACTAACAAGATTCCTTGTTGCTAAACCAAACCTCTCTTGCCTCGAGTTAAGCACGCTGTTGCTTGCTCTGTTTGCTACAGGGACTAGACTGTCCCCTGCCCCTTTACAACGTCTGTTTAAGTGCTTGAGGACGTCCGTGTCTCCTTGAGTTCGGCTCTTCTACAAGCTCAGTGACCCGTCTTTCCATTTTACCTCCTAGGCTGTGATGTCTGGTCATCCTCCATCCTGTCGTCGGGACTGAGCTCTGCTTCCCTGCCCTTCCCTGCCCAGCCAATGTCCACCAGGCCACCCCAGGGGGGGTCAGCCCTGCCAGATGGCGAGCAGTTCCCTTCCTTTCCCCAGAACAAACAGGCAGCTATCAGATTTGGGGCGAGCGTGGTCCTCTGCCTGGGTGGACCCCGGTGATTTGCTCCCGATGGTCCTGACAGCAAAGGGAGCATGTGCTGTGCAGGGATGGCTCCGCGGGACAGTGGCCGGCGCCACCACTGAACATGGGAACCCTGGGTGAGCACACTGCCCAGCCGTGGCCGGGGAGTTGGTGTCTCCACCACATCTTCCTCATGCAGCTCTACCAGCGTTCGCTGCTCCCCCGACATCTCAGAGCTGGGGCATCTTTGGGGCAAAAACTGCTGGTGCTGCAAAAAACTCACAATACTTTGTTATGTAGATAAACACCTCTGAGGATCCAGGCTGAGAATCCCATTCTGGTTTTACTTGTGTCCCAAGACGCTCAAACAAAAGTTTTCAGAAGGGAAAGACTAATAAATCAAGACCGTACTTCTGCGGGCCTCCGCTCCCGAGCCGCTCAAGGGAGCTGGTTAAAATTAGCAAGGAATGTGGGATGGAGGAGCCCTGCCTCGCCTGTGCAGCGCCCGGCAAGGCCTGCGGCGCCGCTCCAGCCAGCCCCGGCTCTTCCAAAAAAGGCGAGAACCGGCTGCCGGGGCAGGTCAGTCCCCGCTCCCGCACACCGGCCAGGCGCTCTGGGCAGATGCAGGGCAGGTACCACCCTCCAGACTGAGAAATGGCCTCTCCAGCAACGTCAGAGGAGGCCAAAGTCTATACTTCAAACTCCAGTTTAAATATTGGGGAAGGAGTGGGATGAGGTATCCCAGGGTCCTTGTGCATTTAAGGGTTTTTTTCTACATGTCGTTGAATATTAATGAAGCACTCAGCCAAAAAAGGGAACTGGAGGCCGTTAATCACTGATTGCTGAGAGTTTGCTGCATCCCAAAAAGGAGCAGGATGGAGGGAGCACCTTGGCTGCGGCTGCAGCCGCCGGCATGCAGCATGGTTGAGGGAACCTCCTCTGGAGGAAGTTTCGGAGCAAGATCCTACAATCAGAAGTATGCCCTAAAAATCAGAGCAAAACATCTGTTACTGCAATACCAATGCACCTGAAAGTAGATTTGGGGGCGGCAGGGAGGAGCCCGGGCAGCCATGGGCTGTGCTTTTGCCTCCCGGCCGCTCCTGGCGGCACGGTGCCCTGCCAGCCCCGAGCCACCCTCTCCCGCTGCAGGAGTGCAGGAAGGTTTCCCAAAGGTTTCCCAGAATTTGCTTCTTTTGCTTGTTGGAAATTGAGCATGAATGAGGATGTCTAGCTACCGCCTGCCTTTGAAATTGGCCTTTTAAGGGTCTTGGGAAGGCTGAAAGGCACCAGAGAAAAAGTTTTTCCACTAAATTCTCACTTTAAAAATACACATGTAATTGGAAACTCTGCCAATGCATCCCCTGTCCTGTTGGACACGTGCACACCGTACACTGGTGCTGCTGTGGGAGCCGGCAGGTCAAGGAGGGTTCCCACGTGCCCGGGCAGCAGCAAGGGCCCAGCAGGAGCATCCTCCCTCCGCACAGGACAAAGCGACCCCAGAGCAGGGTGTCCCTGACCTCCGGCGCCTCCAAACATCACACTCGAGCAGCTTGTCCGCTGCTGAGCAGATGCCCATGTGCAAAACTGCACACCAATTTTTCTTGGTTGTTTCCAAGCAACAATCAATCTGTACTTTGAAAAAAACCCTTTTTCTTAAGAAAAGGCCATGACGGTGGTGGCCTGTCCACCAGGGGACAGTCCCCTGTAGCTAGGCTGCAGTGCTGACTGCTCCGTCTATACTCGCTGTATTACACAGTACCCCCCAAGACGCAGAAAACGGGGAAAAAGCCCAAATTGAGAGCCAAGCAAGCTCATGTCCAAGGCCCGGATCATCCACTAAATCACTTCATTCTTCTCTTCTCCCACTACACCTCTCGTCAACTCAGACCGTAAGCTTTACAGGAGGTGAGACTGTCCTACCTCTGTAACAGCGACACCACGAAATAACGCAAATTTAGCTAAAACGCTCCAACACGCAGGTACTACTTTGACTTTTTTCCCCTCTGCAGCCTGTATTTCTTTATTATGGGAGTTCAAAGTAAGAGCACTCGAGCGAGCAGCGCCCAGCAGCGAGCCAGAACCAAGGGCTCTCTTTCCTATTGCCTTTCCATTTTAAGAACAGGGCATTATTGTTAATATACTTCTTATGTTTGGTTTCTATCAGAGTCAGTTTGTTTAACTAATAGGCAGATTTATTTACTGGAAGGAGGAGGAAAGCAGCAGTTAAAAGGATACAGCAAATACAGCAAACATTAATCTCGTCCCCAGCAAGACCACTGGCAGCACCTTGGAATTTTTTCAACTTTTCTACAAGGCCTTTAGGTTGTAGTCAAAATAATGCCTTCATCTGCACATTCCCAACTCCAAGGTCTGCAACAGTAAGGGCTTGTGCTGAAGAGCAGCCTTTGCTGCAAAAAGCAATGGAACTCGTTGAGCAACTCAGGAACTGATGCCAAAAAACGTAATTCCCATTCATCTCCACAGGAGATTCCTTACTGCTGCTCAGGGCTCTTCTGATTTAAAAGAAAAGAAATCTCCAGCAGGAGAGGACAATAATTCAAATTTAATTTCATCTTCTCACTTTTGCGAAACAAAGCAGTTCTGGTTTGTTTCATGGAAACCATTAAAATTAAGATTTGCCTTTGCTGAGAGGTGACACAAACTTTACATTTCCATAAAAATGGAATTTAATATTAGAAAAAAAAAATCAATCTGAAACCTCAGCTTTTCCACTTGGGTATTCCCATGTCTCTCTGAGGAGAGTGCTTCACGCCAAACATCCCCCATGATGAAAATGGACTTGGAAGAGGTAAGTCCCAACAAAATATTTTTGCTTTGAACTTCACATTTTGGTGAAACGTCATTTCCTTGAAAATGTGCCAAGTGGTGAAGACAATTAGATCTTAAAGCCTATCCCCAGCCTGCCACATGGTCTTTTCCACCCCAGGAGGGGTGTTGTGGGGGTGTTGCTGGGGCAGGGGGGAGCCACGCTGCCGTGCTGGGATGCGCCCTGACCCCCGGGACAGCCAAGCCCGGCCGGCGGCACGGGGGGGGGAGCGGAGCTGCGGCGCCCAGGCACGGATCTGGGCTTTAAAGGCTACGCTGCATTTTTGGAAAGTGCACTGAATGGGAGATTAATCTCTGAATTTTAGTACCTGTATCCAGAAAAAATGTGAGTTATCTGTGAATTGCACTGATGACTTACAAAAAGTAGACCATTTATTGTTCTAGTTCTTGGTGACCTATTGCCGTTTCACTACATACTTATGCAGAAAAACATTTGAATTTTTGTCCAGCGAAATTCCTTGAGGCTTCCTGTGGTTAAAAAAGAACAGTAATGCCTGAAGTTTTAAAAAAATCAATACCATCAATCAGAACATCAGCTGGCTAGAGATACGGGCAAAAATTTGCTTCTAACTTTAACATCTGTGGTTCCTGTACTGAAACTAAAATTGGCACTGACAACCTTTGACCATCCTGACAGTCTCACTAAGATCAGGACTATTGACTTGAGTGATAACACACGATTACTGCAGCTTATCTGGGGTTAATGATTTATACAGTGTAATTGTACGCATAGGATGTTTATATGCCTTTTCTGAAGCTGTGTGAAAGCACAAGATTTGAGGAGCTCGAGTAATTAGCAACACATCACAAAAAATCCCCTGTGTCTTGACTCACACACCCAAAGGGAGGACGCTTGCTCACTTTCTTATTCATTTCCCTTTTCAGTACCCCTGGACGCTGCTTTGCATCTGGGTCAACATCCAAGAAAAGAGAAATTAATTTGTTCAGAAAATAAAACAACAATTTCTTTGCTCACAGAATTTGTCAAAGAGCTTCCTTTCTCTTCCTCATTTGCTTTACAAAATGTTAACTTTGCTTAAACATCAAACAGCATTTTGCTAAAGATAACCATTTTATTCTCATTACGATGTTTATGTTAAAGAGGAAAGAATGAGCAGCTTTGTGGCAAGAAAACATCTGAAATTTTCAAAGGAGAGGAGCAAGCTGGGTGTCATATACTGTTTTGCCACATTCTCCTATTTGCATGGCAGTGTGATATTTGTAAAAGGCTTTCAGCTGCGACAGTCGACATTCAGCTGAACGCAAGAGTGGCAGTAGCTGTGGATGCTACAGAGAGGGGCGGCACGGTCCCGCTCCTGCCCGTGCAGCCCTGGGCGATGCCCGGGCAGGCGTCAGCAGCTGCCTGTGTGCTCGGCTCTCTGAAGGAAAATGGATTTGACCACAGCCTTGTTTTGAACGCGAAGCTGAGCAGCTATCTGATACTATCTTTCATAACCTGTTTTCAGTAACCCCGCCATGGCTTGCCAGAGGTTTTCTTTCCGCTGTGCGAGCTGCGCTGCTCCCTCTGTAGAGAGAGACGATGCTTTCTGGACAGGGAGTTCCTGATGCTGCCGGTCCCCAGGATCGGGACCAAGTTTGGGACGAAGATGGCAGTATCCCTCCTGTGACAGTTTGCTTGCTGTGATGATGCACTTGCTGCGACATCACATGTGCTGCACCGCGTGCAGTCAGGAAGGAGCTGCAGGCGTCTGGCAGGACTTTCCCACCCAGGCTCAAGCCACTCGCCATCGGGAGAGGAGAAGGGGAAATGTTGCTGCCGTTTACCCCCGTTTAAGGGAAAGACCCTGCCCTGCCAGTGGCACGCGCCCTGCAGTGTGCTGTGGGTCCCACCCCGCGTCTGGCGCCAGCGTGACGCGCGGGTGGGGACGCTGCCTCACATCAGCCCTCAGTGGCCCTCGAGGCTCCTCCTCCCCTCCATCCCCTCTGGGAGTCCCAGGAGCCAACCTGTCTTCAGTGGTGCCTACCGAGCTGACTTTCAGGCTTTTCTTCACTTCAGGCCAGTACTTCTTATTTCTTTGATGCTGGTCTGTGCTCATCTTTTGCACGTTCATTTTTCCTTCTTCCTGTTTTATGTGTTCCCTAAAGCCAACAAAATCACACCGGGGATGGATTTGGCTTGCTCATCCACCAAACGCCTGCCTTCCTGGAGACCCAGCTCTTTCTCACCAAACAGCCGAAAGGATGCTCACACTCAGCCCTAATGGGTCACCCTGCGCTTTCCATCCCGGCGGGATCTCTGCTCCAAAGAGATGAGATCGATGCCTCCACCTGCCACCTACATCAGTCCTCTCTTCTGACATCTCCAGCCATACCAGGCAATTTAACAGCCTGTCAAACTAATCAGGATTAGGCTTTGTTCTTTCCTGACAGGCTGATCATTAAAGGAGACTTCTAATTGAGACATGTTAGTGATTCAAGAGGTGAAACATTTCCTCTTATAACTACAAAACAGCATCTGGGATGCCTTCTAGCTGAAAGCTGGTGGAGCACTGATCTTTAGAAATCCAGTGATTTGTCTGTCTTGATAATCCTGATCAAGTGCTAATTTGAGCTATTTTGAGCATCCTCTGTTATCTTCTTGCACCCTTTGCAATTTCCCTCTATCCGTTATGTTCCTCTCCCAGAAAGGCTGTGTTGGTAGAGCAGGTTAAACCCTTACACCGGCAATTGCAAAGAAACGCCTGTGAGAATATACTGCCAGTCAGCAGTTTTAGCTCATCTCTTGAAAAGCGCTGTCGATGTGTGAAATGCAACACTCACCATCGCAGGCTCATCCAGCAAGCCACACCTATAGAGAAGTTATCTTCTTTCTTTAAGTATACTGATTCTTCCTGATTTTGTTTTTTGTTTGCTTCCCTCGTTATTTGTCGTTAGCAAAGGCTGAAAATTCTGAAAATCAGTCCCTGAGCATGGTGGGAAGGCTGGTTTGTCTCTGAAATGAAGCTATAGAGCTGTAGCATCCAGACGTCGGCCGCGGTCCCAGCAGCCACCACAGGCTCCTTCTGGAGAAAGGCATCTGCCACACAACTTTTTTTTAGTGTCCTTTTCAGCAGAACTAATGAAGGCATCTCTGCAAAGTTTTTTTAGGACTCATTCCCAGTAGCTCTTTGAACGAAAATACTACAACGGCTCAGCAGCGGCTGGATGCGGAGGCACGTAAACCAGCCCTTACAGAGCGCTGGTGCCAAAGCAAATGAACTGGTACGGTGGGAAAGCACAGGGCTGCATCCCAGGGGTGAGCCCTTCCCTCAGCGAAGCCTTTCCAAAAGGCGTGCTTTCACTGCAACGTAAATTTTGTTTTACATTTACTTCATTGGATGTTCTGAAAAGCCAAATCCCCTGATACTCAGGTGCGGTTAAGTCCCCTCTTGCTTGTCCTCACCAGTTGGGCACCTCCTGGAAGAACACACGACTAAACAGAAAGGAGTTGAGGTAAGGGTGGATATCTGTTTATGCATTAAAAAAAACACGCAGAAAAAAGAGACATGAGTCAATGGTAAAGTAGTTGCAGAAAAGAGCACAAAAATAATCTCTGTGACAATGCCAACATCAAAGGCAGTATGTGATGAGAGAGGGGTCACAGAAAGCGCAATTAGACACAGATAAAAGCATACCTGGGGAGAGGGAGAGGAGAGAAAGCAGAAGAGCTCGGTCACAGCAGGTGTGGAGTTGAGTCCCTAGAGACTGAAAAGCCCCGTCTTCTCAGAAAAGAGCTGCAGCAGGAAAACTAGCATGCCTAAACCACCCACCTTTCTTCTTGGAAAAGGGGACCGGCAGTCGCATTAAAGAGCAAGTCAGTCTCCGTAAACTTCCCTTGTCTTCTCTGCCACAGCCGTGACAAGCATTTGGTTGTGGTGGTACATTTTTTGATACTCACATACCTCCTGTAGAAAAACCCCAATGAATAAAATGCAAGAGCCCGAGATGCGTTACGGTGTGCCTGTGCTCTCCCTGGCGCTCGCCTTGGCACTGCGTTTTTCTGAAGCCAATAGCTTCAACCCCCAAACCTCACGTGGAACACGAGGGCTGCGTCTGCGCTCACAGCGATGCGGGCTTTGGGCAAAAGGGTCAGGCCTGATTTTGCAGAGGTAATGCAAAGCCTCCAGCCAGGCAGGGCCCGCTGGTGCCGAGCTCCTGGAAGCCACAGCCCATGGGGCAGTCGCTGACGCCAGTGACTCCGCTGCCCGATGCACTCCAGAAATGGGGATATGGCCAAGAAGGGCAGAACGGTGCGGGTCAGCGCTGTGCAAACCCATACCTGGCCGGTCTGTCAGCAGCAAGACTGATTTGCCAAAAAGAGTGACAGAGATTTTCTGTAGTGAAAACTAAAACTGTTTAAAGAATATCTGTTTTGTATCAGTCAGAAAAAAAAAAAAAGCAGAAGGCTAATTTTATTTGTCAATGTCAGCATAGAAGTACAGGAAAAAAATTGGTTAATTCATGGTATCTGAAGGACTCAAGGGGAAAGTAGGAGGGGTGCGATCTAGGAATACTTGAATCTTTTTTGCCAGAACTGTGGGTTGAACTTTCCTATTTAAATGTCTCTTTGATGTCTTTATATAATTAATTTCTAAGTTGGTCACCATGGCAGCAATGGCAAACTCAAATGAATGGAAATAGACATCAGCAAAGACGAGACTGGAGAGTAGCTGGATGTTGTTATTGCAGTCTCTGTTGGTCTTGGATCCAGCAGCTCCGCAGAGAGTGCGTTCCCCCAGCGAGGGCTGATCGCCGGGCTGCAAAGCTGCAGGGCGCGGGGCACCCTCTGCTCCCTGGGATCGCCCCCCGGGCACGGGGCAAAGCTGCTGCCCAGCAAGCTGAGCTTGGGACCCCAGACGCGCTGGCTTGGCCAGGGAAGACTGACAGCTTGTTTGCTATCTTCCCATGTTTCCTTCTGCTGCTGATCAGCAAAGATAAACTTGCTCCCACAGTAATACAAAACTCCTGCTTTGTTTAATTAGTCGGCTACTGTGTAAGAAATAAGTGAACCCTCACACTGTATGCTCCTAAATTCGGCACATCCATTTCCTTCTGTGCCTCAATAAAGCTGCTTTTTAATGCAAGGCTGGAGCTACAAAGTGGTGCTGAATCTCTGCACTCAAAGAGGGAATCAAACGTTTGTTCCAGCACGGTTAGCAGCATGTTCATAAGCATGTGCTTATCAAGTCTGCTGTTATGCTACCATGCTATCTAGCTTAGTTTTTGTATTGCAGCGTCCTGCAGCCCACATAGCCCTCTCTGGCTGGTGAATATGGGAGATAAGGACTTAATATAGGAGAAATGCCATTTGCAACTACAAAAGCCTTCTGCTGTCCATTCTATGTCTAAAGACCATAATACAGAGTAACTTTACACCAACCGTGATTGAAGGGATCAGACTTAGCACACAGCTCTGAATGTTTTGGTGGCTTTGCCATTACTGAAGAATAAAAGAAAGTTGCAGCATTAAGGTGTTGTTTAATGTAGTCACAGCAATAACACCCTTGTTAGAAGAATTCTTTTTATAAATTATTTTCTGAGGTCACTTTGACTTGCAGCTGCGCAGCCTCTTCTCCTGCATGCCTACCTGTCAGGGCTGCTCTCTGTCTTTCTGTGTTTACTGGTGTGCCGAGCTCAGCCTTTCTTCTTCCTGTTGCTGTTAATTTTGCATACATGTTATTAATTTTATGAGGTATCTTTTCTTACTCACAACTAAGTTTGTTCTGTGCTTCATCTTTTACGACTGGACCCATGTTAGCAGCACGCATCAGAGAAGTGGCACTGTCCCTTTGCTTTGTACCACAGCCCTGTGGCATTTTGGGGCAGTTTGCAGGTCGGGTTTTAGTGCCCCAGCACCCAGACGATGATGGCCAGGGGGGCTGGGATGAGGGAGGACAGGAGGGGCCAGCAGTTTCCACCCCAGCTGGTCCTGCTGCGGTTGTGCCCGAGGCTGCTGGAGGGTGGGAGGAAATGAATCCCATGGGGGTCTGGAAGCAGAGAGCCGGTCAGTCCCGGGGATGTCACCCAGCAGTCAAGACATCATTTCCAAACAGCGTCTTTCCAAAACCCGTTCGCGGTGTGTCTCAGAGGAGAGCAAGGCGGGGGAAGCTGCTGACTGCGCAGGGCTACCACCCCAGCGCCAGCGTTGGCCTCTTCCCCAGAGCCTTCCCACTCCGTCCCTCCCCCTCAGCTGGGGCGGTAACGCAGCCCAAAACAGACCCCACAGGTAACCGAGGCCCTTTCTGTGGGTCGGACCTCTGTGGGTTGGCTGTGCCACGCTGCTCCTCCCAGCCGGTGGAGCAGGTCCCCGGCCGGCCTTGCGGACCCCCCGGCCTCAGGACCCCCAGCCTGGGGGAGCCCCGGCTTGGCGAGCTGGGTCAGCCTGGCCACGCAGGGAGCTGCAGCTGGACATCACACTGCATCCCCCTTTCGAGGACAAAACACCCCCGGCTGGAGAGAGGAGACTGCAGACACCCTGGGGAACAGCTGACTAGCCAGACATTCGCTAAAACAATACCAAATCTGGGGAAATCAATTATCTTTGACTGACTAATGACCTTGTAGAAAGTTCTCCAGTGAGAGAACTAGAAAGCTGCTGTGGACTTGTGGCACCAGCCAGGGCAGCAAGGAGACAGATGCGAACACTAGGCTTTTTCTCAAACAGAAGAAAAGCCCCAAGTCGTTCCCGAGTCCTGTAGAGAAACAGCGGGCCGTGACGCCAGAGCCCCCCACAGGGCCATGAGGGGGACAGCAGGGAGCCCCTCCTTGCTGACACCATCCGAACGGCCGGGTGGGAATGGGGCTTCCTCTTACTCCATGCCTTGACGTTCTCCTTGGAGGAAATCTCTGGTGGAAGGATTTACATATGTCTATGTTAACATAAACAGAGAGTGGAAAAGGAAGTTTATACTAAATGGAAAGAGTAGACAGTTTTCCAAATACACTGTTTGCTGAGCCTTATCTAAATTAACAGCCACACTCGGCCATCCAAGAAAGGTCTGGGAGAGAGCGCTGCGCAGGCATGTGTTCACAGGACGTTGAGGGGTTCAGTGCTGCACTTAGATAAAACCGATTGAGATGAGAGTCATAAGGGATTAGATAAATAAACTGCTTTCCTGCTCTAGAGAGAGGCTGGGTGATCCAGTCGTTAGGCGGAAGAGAAAAAAAAGGGCTAAAAAGGAAGGCTGTGTCAGTCCTTTATCCATTTCTGATCCATGTTTAACACGTAGAACAGCAGTGGCATTCCCAGATTATCAAGAATGTGTTTTCTGAGAAAAATGATCTTAAGAGCAAATTATTGTGAGTGTCAGTTCCTGATTCCTCAGATGGGGTGGACATCACCCAGAACAGTGGGGTGTGTGGTTCATGCAGCACATGGTTCATGGAGCACGTTGCTCTTGCTGATTTCAGTTTACACTTACTCCCATCAGCGGGAAGCCCCGGTGCTGCTGCGGAGGCTGGAGCTCCCCATCGCGAGGAGGGGCTCCCTTGGGGCTCCCTCGGGGTCTGCTGTGTCAGGGGCAGTACGGGGTGCTGCCACGCTGCCCGCCGGGGCCGGGAGCAGCTCCGGCACAGGCTGTTATTCGTGTTTCTCATAAGCCTCCCGTGACCTCACGGCTTGTGGTTTTCCTCCCTGTTCAGTATCGTAGTGGTGTCGCAAACAGCGCATCCTCAGACAGCCAGTTATGCAGCCCAATTGGGGTTAAAAAAAAAAAAAATTGTTTATTTCACATTTTTTTTATTTGTTTCTAGGAAATGGAAAGACAATTTTTATCAGAGAAAAATTTGTTTCCATGACCATCAAAGCTTCTGCCAGAGGCAAGTGCCATATCTCTAGGAAGTGAGGTTCAGCTAATCGCTCTTTTTGGTTTGTTTTTTTCCAGGTCCATTGTACTAGTTTTCTAACCTTTTGACCAATGTCAACGTAATTTGCTGGGGACTGAAACGTATTAACCAACTGCAGGTCTCACGGAGGAGGGGAGGCAAGAAGCCCTGCCGGGAGGAGCACAGCCGGGAGTGACCCCCCGTGCTGGTGCAGGGGACATCGCTCCGCACGGACAGACGGACGGCGGCTCAGCCCCAGCCTGCGCTCGCTAGCCCGAGCTCGGTCCTCGGGCCAGGGGGACTACCTGGTCTAGACCTACTTCTCATTTAGCAGTCTGCGGAAGGGCTTGGGATTAACGAGGTGATAATTTGTACTCCCGGGTATTGCGGCCAAGATTCAGCCCGACAAACAGAAAGTGAAGCACTGAACTATTTACGTTCCAGTTCCTACAGCTATTTTTAATACAGCTTCAGAGACTTGCTGTATTATCCTTCCTTTTTAGCAACTGCTTCTTTTCTTAATCTCATCTCATTTTCCCTGCCCTTTCTTTATCTTTGGATCAATTTATACCATCCTTTTTATCATGGTCTAATCAGAACACACTTTATGATTTCAGATAAATGTAGTCATGGTAATTTTCCACTCCATTTAGGTCAAGTCAGGATGAAACCATTTTTTCAAATCTTATCTAGTAACCACCAGAAATGGCTCCTTGTTAAACTATCTGTTCCCTTGTTTTTCTAACACTATTAGGTTCTAACGTCAAGTGTCAGTCTCCTTTTTGGGATTTTTTGGGAAATTGGTTCTGTGCTGCAAGCCAACCTGTAAACCCTGGAACGAAAGGCAGGGTGTCCCTTTTGTCTCCCCACAGTGTCCGCAGGAGGCAGCTGATGGAGCCCTTCCCCTCCCTCCGGTCCCACCAGCACAGCTTTCCCGTGGTCCCTCTCAGGCCACGGTGGCTGCGTGACCTCGGCCACACAGACAGGCATTGGCCCCACGCATGGCTCTTCAGCAGCCAAAACCGCAGAGTGGGGCTCGCTGGGCGCCCATGTGCGCAGGCAGTGGCTGAGGGTGGGCTTTGCCAGCAGCAGACGCCATGGTGACCTGCACCAATGTGTGTGGGTTTGGTACTGGCCCGACAACATCCCCTTCTGAGATGGTCGTGCTTGGGATTTACCCATTTCGGGATGCCTGGGAGGATGCTGTAGCAGGTTCGGAGTGGCGGCAGAGGCGGATGAGGAATCCCCGTGTCCCAGCCCTGTCCCAGCCGCACAAACCCGGGTTTTGGTGCCGTCACACCAGTGGTGGGCCCGCAGGTGCCTCCTGTCACCCTGCCCGGGCTTTCACCCGCTTTCTACAGCCGGCGGAAAACTGCCTCTCTTTTCTGAAGCACTTCGAGCAGGACTCTGCTATCTTTGGGTGACACACACTATCCGAGCTTTAATAATATTACCCATAATAATATTCAGATTCAAGGAAGCTAGTAGAATATTAACAATCTCTTCATTTGATATCACATGATTTCAAAAACATTTTTGTGCCAAATTGTCATACTTCTCCTCTGTTTTATCCTTTCTGTGAGGACGATATGGGTTCCAGCTTTGAAATGCAAATACCAGTCCCGGTGCTCTCGCTTCCCTCGCAAAGGTTAGGAATACATTTATTGTGCTGTTCCTGGCGGTTGGAAAAGGGCAGGAGATGGGGACTGAGACAAGGGCTCTGGCACCGCGCAGGTCCCAGCTCAGCCACAGCAAGCTTCGTAATTGTACAGGTTTATATTGGCCGGTTACATTTAGTTCATATTTTGTTTACATATGAGGGGTTGTTTTGATTGAATACTGTAGCTATTGGCAAAGATACGTACACGCCTTCTGAGCGTGTGTGAAGTGAGGACAAAAGTGTTCAGGATAAACATTTTTTTAAAACCTCAGATTAATTAGCGTAGTTAAACATTTTGATTTTAAAATGGTAATATGGCCTCTGGCCAGTGTGTTCCGAGGATGGGCAGCAGGGCCCAGGGGACCCTCCGCAGAGGAGGAGTTCAGCAGAGTTTGGCATCCTTTGGTGCCAATGGGGCTTTGGGCGAGGAATAGCTCCCGGCACCGGGGGGACCAGCAAACCTGCCCCGGCCTGGCAGCGTGCACAAGGGAAGGGGAAGGAGGCTCCGTTTTCCCCGAGCAGCCCTAAGCTACCAGGACGAGTCTGGACGATGTACACTGCATTGCTGCGGGATCCAACAACTGGATGTGCCAAAAAAAAAGGTTTCTGCTCCATCTGTGGCAGCCGGGCGCCGGGCTGTGAGCACTCTCTCCCCGTGCCTGCTGGAACACCACAGGCATTCCTTAGCCATAAACCCATGTTTTCTTTTAACGGCACGTACAGATTGTTTTCAACCTGTCTCCCATGCCCCTCCTGCAGCCCGTGCTGGCATGTGCCCCGTGGACTGGTGGCGGTGTCTCCCACCCGTGTAAATGCACCAGGAGAGTGCAGGGCTGACTCACTGGGGGTTCCCAGGGCAGCTGCCAGCAGCCGCGGTGCCAGCTCAGCGGAGAGCCGCCTTTGCTATCCCAACCAGACAGGCAAAGTGAGGAGAGGAAAACAGAGAGAGAGGAGAGCTGAAGCAAGTGTGCCTGTCTAGGAAGGGCATGTGAACACGTAACAGCCTGACCTTCACTGACCTTCAGCAGCCAGCACAGCCAAAAGGGGGGCATGCACAGAGGTGGGACAGAGCCAGCCCAAACACAGAGCTGGGCTAAAATTGCCCTGAACGCATGAGATGCTGAAATTTTGAGATGGTGTCCAGAGGGCTCACCATATTGAGTCACGTCATCTCTCTTCTGTGAAGGATGAATACAGATGTGAACCCCTCTAGAATAAAATCAAATCTGTGCTTCCCAGTAGTCTGCAGAGTTTAAATTCCAAGGATTACACTACGGATATTGCTGCTTAATAATTAAAGGTGGCAGCACAAACCAGCACCAAGAGTGCTAAAATCAAAGGGGAGCAAGGGAAATTACTTGGTGATGCTTTTATTGGACTCTGGCAGATGTCAAACCTCAGCATAAAAAGCTTAACCTGTGTCATTTCTACTCTCAAAATGAAACTGAAACAGAACAGAACAGACTGCCTGGGCATTTATTTCATGTCTGAGCCACCTAAGACACTTCAGGACACCTCAGTGCACAAACCCCTCTTCTCAAGGAGCCACCACCCATTATAGGATGAGGTGCCACAAGCATGGCTCATGGTAACCCAGCATCAATTCCACCAGGTCCTTAAAGACCACGCAAAGCTGCTTACAGTTCACAACGCTACCCCTTTTTTCAGTGCTTGTTTTAAAACACCCTTTGACTTCTGTGCTTTTAGACTGCTTTAAGGTCATGACTTAATGCTTCTCTCCCTAGTGCTGACAGCCAAGGTGTGTGGCAGTGTGTGGGGGGCCGTTAATTAGAGAACTGACACCTCATGTCTTGCCATAAGACCACAAATGACAAAACAGAAAAGCTTCAAGTCAAGTTGTGCCATCAACATCTCAACTCACGCTGGATCAACGCTAGGATCACAGGGCACTTCAGGTGGGAAGGGACCTCATGAGATGCACAACCCAGCCTCCTGCTCCAGGCCGGGTCAGCTGTGGGATATCTTTATCTACTCAGGTCTGGAAGCTGTGAAGGATGGAGACCGCAGAGCCTCTCTGAGCTGAGCAGCTCTGCTTGACTGTCCTCATGTGGAGAAAGGTTTTCTTTTGTAACACTCTGAACCTCCCTCCTGTCGGTTTATGCCCGTTACCGCCCGTCCTGTCCTGTAACAGCAGGAGGATCCTGGCCCCGGCTCTCTGTCTTTGCTGGCCCCGCTGTAGCTCCTGGCTGGGAGCCCCTACGGCCGCAGGCAGGACCTGGCAGCGTCCCCGCGGTGCGGCCGGTGGCCTCAGGGCCCCAGCCCACGGCCGGGGCATGGCCAGCACAGCAGCCAGAGCTGCCCTGCTGAGCACTGCTAAATGAGTTCATGGATACTGTTGAGGGAGTGGGAGTAGGTTTTTTTCACTTTTAAGGCATGTGTGACTTGCCCAGGGAAGGCAGCTGAGGTAGGAGGGGGCTGCTATGTCCAGCCCTTGCCAAATTTCAAGTGTTCTGCACTTACAGAAAGAGAGAACAATGCCACATTTCCTTATGGCTTTTAGCTCCCCTTGCCACAAGGGTGCCACTGACACTTAATGGAGAAAACGTCCCGTGACAAACCTTCCCATCAGGTCGCAGTTACTGCAGAAGCAGCTCTATGAAAACACGGCTATTGTAAGAACTGCTTTAATAAGTTTTGAGCAATTATCTGTTTGTTTTGTTTTGTGCTTTAATGGGAGAGAGGGGAACTGTTTGGGGGTTTTTTTTAAGATTTCTTCTAGGTACAAGTTGGGAAGTAAACAGTCTTTGAAGAAATGAAGTGAATTTCATGAAGAGTATGGTGCTCTAATTATAATTACATAACTCATATTTCAATTTGATGGGAATATTAAAAGGATTCCTGGGAGAGTTTTGAACAGTCTAAAAGCGCAACAGCGTAAAACCCAATAAACCTTGCCTTCTTTTAGAGGACATTTCCTTAAAGGGCCAGGTTTAGCTGCCAGAGCTGCAGTCTTTGCAGAAGTGCAGTTTCCTCAAACTCCCTAAAAGATAAACTAACCTTCACACTAGAATTTTCTCCCATCCATGCGATGGACTAATGATAGTTTTTACAGTTGTCAAGGCTGGAATCCAGAGGACTGTGTGAGTGGATGCAATGTATAAATATTTTCAGTGCATGCCTTATTTGTATAGAATACAAGATGTATTTATAGCCCTTATGAATGCAAGATGGATGTGAGTCAAGAGAGAACCGTGGCTGAGCGGGCAGGAGCATTTGGTGATCTCCACGGCATTTCAGAGGCACTTTGGGGAGCAGGCTTCTCCCTCCTGGACAGCCAATGCCACACAGAAATAATTTTGTAAAACTGCCTCTCCCCATAGCTGTGCTTGCGTCTGTGGGGCTGAACTCGTACCCCAAGTACACGGCACATTGCCGCCAAGGACAGGGGCCAGTGCCCCCGCACTCCTCCACGGGCACCCGAAAGTCTTGCGGCGCTGCCCGGCACAGCCCAGAGCCTGAGTTTCCTCGGCCCTGTGTCAGAGGAGGAGGGCAGGTTGCTCTTTGCCCCTCTCCGCCTTTACGGCGGCTGCAGCGGGAGCCGGCAGGCAGAGCCCCGGCCGCACGTGGGACGTGCCCACGGTGGTGCGGGAGGAACGCAAAGCGCCCGGCAGCTCCCGGACCAGGCACCTGGGGCGGCCTCGGCTGAGGCGAGCGGAGGGAGAGGGAGTTTGGCTGGAGCTGGTGGAGGAGGCGGGCGGCAGGCTGGCCTGCGGCGCCAGCACCGGCACGGCTGGTGGCGTGAGGGTGGGGACAGGTCCCTGACAGACCCTGCGCTCCCGGCAGAGCCAGTGGCGCTGCGCAAACCGGGGATGGACATGGCCTGAAGGCCCCACGGCCATGTCGGGTCAGGGTGCGCGGGGCTGGGGGCAGCTCTGCCCTCGCCGCAGCGCTGTGACGGAACGGCAGCACGGGGCCGCAGGTGTGCCGTGTCGCACGGGGCGGGAGAACTGCTGCTTCTCACAGGGAGCAAATGCTAAAACAGTACCACCCCCCATCTCGCATCCCTCTGTTTATTCAGAAGCCTCAACCAGAAGTTTCCCAGCCTTTCTCCCCTCTGCTTTCTAAATACAGCCTGTAGGAAACACTGCGTGTGCTCCCCAGGGGCCTGGAGGCAGGGAGGGAGCGGTGGCAGGCCCCTACGCGAGGCGGCTCCGACCGCCTGGCCCAGCAGCGAGGGAGCTGCAGCCCCTCAGCCCCCTCGGCCCCCTCGGCCCCTCGCCCCCCTCAGCCCCGCGTTCCCCTCAGCCCCCTTGGCGCCACGGCCCCCTCCACCCCACCTGGGCCCGGCCATCATGGGGCTGTCCCACCCGCCCGCCTGGCCAGAGCCGGGAGGGACGTCCTTAGAGTGAGAAAGACAAAATGTTAAGGCTGTTTTGTTCCCACAAGGAAACAAAAAAATGCCCTTAATATTTGAGCTATCGTCATCCTTTAGATCTTCAGACATTGCCATTTTGTGAATGGGTATTTTGTGGTTTAACTGTTTCATACCCTGGAGCGCTTTCTGAAATAAATTTATTTGGGGATCTTACTTTTGAGGACCACTGGCATGAGTGTGGGATAAGACAAAGAAAACTGAGTGAATACCCTGACTTTCTTTACAGCTTCAAATTTCTATTTAGTTTTTAGGTTTAATTGGATTTTCTGAGTTTCTAATTGTTCTAATGTAACTGCAACATACTTACCGGGTTATTCACCTGTATTTCTCCGTGTATTATCAATCTTGACTCATAGTGACATTTCCTACCTGGGAATGTAAAGTCAATTGAAAGTCACGCTCTGAGGGTTGTAAGCCTTCCCAGAAAAATGTTGTCTCAAGCAAAATTACATAGAATATTGAAGTTAAGGTGTTGGTTTTATTACGATAAATTTTAATCCGAATAAGGCTTGCTGAACCGCATTGCATAATATCGTGTATTGTTTAGTACCATATTGAAAACTAGAGGATTAACTGAGAACCATTCCTGAAATGTGCACTTATTTGTAAATGGATAACACCAAATACAGGTACAGATTTACTCATATGAAAATGTTCCTGTGACATTACTCTTTATATGAGCTGGTAATTATGGAGCCAGACTGTAGACCTGCTCCTAAGGCCCGTTCAGCCAGCGCCTTGCCAGAGACACCCCCGCCGGGGTGCCGAGGGCTGCGCCGTGCAGGGCTGATGGCGCGCAGACGCGGCAGGGCGCCCGGTGCGGGGCTGCGTGGCACAGGCTCAGGAGCGGTCCTGCATGTGGCGGTTGAATTGATGGGTAAAGAAGAGTCAAAGTGGCATGAAGAAAGCTCTCCCTAGCAAAATGCTACTCATTGGTAAATGTACTGACCTATAATAAATGCTTTCTGGCTACAAAGCAAACGCTCGCACAACTTTCTGCAGTTGTGCCAAACCATCTATGCAAATCCTTTTGTTCAAGTTTCTTCTGTTTTGTCTCCTGGGATTTTCCAGGCTTGTTCAGCCTACGCTTAGCTCTAAACTGAGGAAAAAAACGACACTGGAATATTTGCCCCAAGGACAGGTAACTATGAGTAAATATGTTGTTACCCGTGTGAGGAGCACGACTGCTGTTGCACGGGGCCAGAGGAGCTCCCCAGCCGGTGGTGGAGGGAACGCGGCCCCGGGCTGATGCTCACGGTGGGAGAGGTGGCTCGTTGACGCAGCAGGGACAGATGGAAGATCAAACCAGACCAAGCTGGGCCTTGTGAAGCAGGAGGTGAGGTTCCTCCCGGCACTTGGGGAAGCTGTTTTAGGTGCCGAGCTGGTTACCAGCCTGGCTGCAGTCACAGCAATAGTTGTTGTGCCACTGGACGAGTTTGGGGTGTTGTTGGGACGCACCGCTGCATCGCGCCGGGGCCACAAGGTGTCACGGTGTCCCTGGTGTCATGGCTTTGCCAATCATCAACCGCAACCGCTCCCCAGTCAAGGCACTGGTGACAGCACCTGCTGCTCGGACAAACCAGGGCTTCTCCCTGCACCAACCTGGGGCCCGTGGAGCCTCCCCCTGATCCCGCCAGGGCAAGAAAGCTGGTAGCCACTCTTTAGCATGGAAGGGCAAATCCTGAGAGCTGAAGAGCACTTGTGCCTGAGAGAATGTGATTAACTATTTTTAGCTGGATCTAGTGGGAGTTGAAGAAGCAGAGTGTCTTCCAGGAGACGCAGAATACCACACTATATCGGGTGCAAAAATA
>SAYO01011714.1:19353-46977 GCA_004023745.1 Recurvirostra avosetta | reverse complement strand
TTTTTTTTTTCCCCACATGTTTTACTCCAGAAACACGTCAAAAATTTTGTCCAAGTTTGTCTTCAGGGCAGCAGATATGCTTCAGAGAACTGTGGGAGTGGCAGGCTTTCTCAGCCTCTCATGTTGGCAGGATACAAAGAGTGAATGACACCAGCCGAGGTCCCCACAGCTATAGTATCTGAGATATTCATCAAAGTGAATGCCAGAGGCATAAAGCCAACACGGGGAGGTCTCAGGCCATTGTCCCCAACAAATTATAATTAAAAGTTAAATACCGATTGATGAAGTCTTTACCACATTTAAAGGCATGAGTTTTAAATTATTGTCTACATTTTTTTCTTAACAAGTATATGGGAAAGACTTGACTTTACAGTCATTTAAGAACAAAAGTACTTTTGGAACAGTGAAAGAGTACTGTTAGTTATTTCTTAGTTTGTCTTCACTTTTCATCTATATGCACTGTAAACCAGGAAATTAAATCCTCTATAACACCTATGGGCACTGTGTCTCTGTACATTGCAACAAAACATAATTTACATTTTTAAATGAAATTTTACATCTAAATATCTGTAGTCAGATACCCAAGGACAGCAGAGCTGGCTCCAAGTGAATGGCATCCCTAACATTCTACTCACTGGCATTTTTTCTGGTTGTGTGTGAGGTATCTTATCTGTTTTGAAGACTGGATCTGATAAATTCCAGAATTATGGACCATTTTCTAGGTACAAAGAAAGAGAATTCCCTTGATTCTGGTGACCAAAAGGAAAGCAGAAAGTGTAGATTGCTACTAAAACCATAAGGTGGATTGTTTAGCATCTGATGGCACAATCACACTGGGCTTCTTTTAGGTACCGTTTGGGGAAGGAGTTTAAGTGTACAAAAAGCGTGAAGAGAGGCAGGTAGAAAGGCACAGAGAATGACATAAATATCAGGGGATTCTAAAGGTGGGATATAGGCTGAGGATAAGGGCATAGCTGGTTATGATTTTTTTGTGAATATTTCTCAGAGCAAAATTTCTTGTTTACCACAATTGGAACATTCTCAGAAGATGTATCTATTTTACTGTGAGTTTATTTGGAAAGCATCTTGGCAGCAGAGGCAACCAGCTGGCTATGTTTTGCCTGCCTGCCTGATTGCCAGGTACTCAGACAACTAGACAGGAGCCCCTCACATGTGCAATAAGCTTAGCCTAGAGAAGCAGTGCTGTATGTGATCCTTTGCTCCCTGGCTAAATTACCTGAAAGATAACAATGAGAAACAAGCAGACAAAATGGGAGCTTGTTTTCTTATGTTTGGCACAGTAATGGCAGTTACGTTGATCTTTTGGTTTATTTTGAAATAGTGGAAGAGTACTGAAAAGTACCTTGTGTAAGGTGAAGCACTAATGCTAGTTCCCTTGACTAGCAATTGCCTCCCTCTTTTGCTTCCTGTCATATGTTCACAATACTGAATTTTCTGGCCTTTATTTAAAGAGTTTTATGTAAAATACCTAATACTGACTACTTGCCTTTCTTTAGTTTTTCACTTAACCTACATTTTGTGAGAACAGAAGAACAGGACATAAAATATTCAGTATAGGTTACAGCATATATCCTTTTAACTCCTTTCCGCTGTAGTGGACAAATCAAAAATACTCCACGTCTTTCCATAATAGTAGAGAGAAAAGGTTACTCAGTTTTGGTTTTGGTTATTTGTGTCCACAACAAAATTCTCATTCATTTAAAGCTTTGTTCCATCTGCAGCTAAATTCTGTTTGTGTTAATAATTTGCAAATTTTGCATGACAGAAGCAGCCAGCATATATTCAGTTGTCCCTGTAGGAATTTAGTGTTTCTGCCTTACACAGCAGAGATACTACTGTTCAGTCAAAATCTTGAGTGATATGGTTGTGCTTCTGCTCTTGTCAAATGCAAAATTCTTTAAGGAAGGTGAGATATTTCTGAGGAACTTCCCCATTTGTGACTATTGTACAGTGTTTAATTTTCCACAATGTGATCTTACCAAGATTTAAAAATGGATTAGATACTGAAGGAAACATTCTGTCATACCTATCGTGAAATTTCTAAGGCAAATTTGAAGTGCTCTTTTGGACAGCATACTGGATAAAAATTGACCTGAAATCTCTGTCATGTGCCAATCCTATTTTCCAATTTCATGTTTGAAGGATTTCAGACTTCTTTCCAAGTCTGTATTCATACCAAATATGTTCAAATATGCTTATAGTTAAGGTATGCTAATAGAAAAGAAATACTGTTACCTTGAGACAGTCTATACAAAAAAAACCCCCACAAGTGTCCCTGGAATGTCAAACGTTCCCATTGAAATTTTACAGTTCATTTGATTGTGGATAGTAACTGAGATTGCCCTGCCAGTCATAGTGAATGTCTCAGTCATAAAGAAAGAAGATAACCCAGTTGTATTCAAGAGCCTTATTTTACCTAATTCTAAATATAGCATTTTGAAGATATTAAATGCAATGTTCATTGTACATAAAAGATGCTATCATGAATATTCCAAAACATTTGTTTTTGAATTTGTTTGAAGGCCATCTACAACAATTTGGAAGGTAAAGTATGTATGATTTTAATAGTCTCATGTTAAACCAATATATCTTACAATGATTTAAAATTTGAATAAAATAGCAAATCAAACACTGGAGCTCAAAGAAAAAAAACAACACCAGACCAGCTCTTGTGTCAGATTGCTTATCAAGCTCTCACCATTATCTTACATACCAGAAAGAGCAAAGGAATCTTACAAGCTTCAAAAGTTGGAAATTACTTGAACACCCACAAGGCCTAGGGCTAACCAAATGCTGTATTTTGGTTTGAGTCTTTAAAAATATATGTAGCTGTTTATCCAAGCTGTATATGCAAGGCTGCTAAAATCATACACGAAGATGGAGTATATTATTGGAAGTGGAATGTTTTCTTAGCGATCTTCATAAAAGTATCAAAATATTCTAGAACTGATATACCTATAATTTCCTAGATTAATTAAATTGTGCAAGATGTTCTGTTACTTAGTTAAAGTGTTATGACTCTCTTAATATGCATAATTTCTAGCTTAACATAAGTTTCTTTGACATTTCCAAATGTCCCAGAAGTATACATGATGCTGGGAAGTAAACTATACCTAAATACTCAGAAACTTTTAATGGATAATGTATATGGCCACAATAATCTCTACTCACCCATACAATGCCAGTTTCTGACAGTTAATGATGTTACTAAATCAGTTATAATTATGACATGGACAAAACCCCATTAATTAGAGGTGTTATCCTCTCACTACAGCTGGATAGACAATTTTTCAGCAATCTCTTCCACATAAAATAATTATCTATGTACTGCAGACTTAGTCACTTCTCACAGTCTTGAAACAAATGGTTTTTTTCTTGGTCTGGAGTCCTGACTTAAATGTTGTTGTAGATGGATACTTTTGATCAATTGTATTTACATCATCATTGGATGTCCTCATAAAATAACAAGTTACTTGCTGAATCATAAGTATGTAGGATGATTCAGGGAAATTCCTGCCAGGACAGCTGAAGGTAAAATCTTTATCCTGACTTCTCAGATAGAATAAGTGTCGTCTGAGAACACTGCTACAAATACGGGGAACTGAAAACAACAATATTTTGGATAGGTATTTGTAATAACTTTTGCCAGTATTTGCATTTCATGAGTTCTTCTTAAGGTTCACATAATAAAGGCATTAAATATTTTTGGTAAACATAAAGGCTACAGAGAAAAGCTTGAAGGCATGGTAATGTGTCATGAGGAGGACAATCAGTTGTTAGGTGGTATATAAAGGTTTTGGTACCTTCTCACACATTACTGGTGATCCTAGTTCCATGAGGTGTCAGTCTAGTACCTTTGATAGTAAAAATGTTGCTCTCAAGTGCCCAGGTCTGGAAATGAGCCAGTCATGAAATGCTTATTGATATTAGCTGTTTTAATTTATTACTGCTTGACAGATTATGCAAATACGTAACAAATTAAAATATGTACCTATTGGACAACAGTGATGGAATTTTTTCATCTTTTCTGTCAGAGGAAGCTAAATTTTTATGACACTATCAGTGATCAAGGTTGAGTTGTTAGGGATCACTGCAGTTCCTGATCTTCACAGAGCAGTTATTTCATAAAAGTGTGAAAAATTAAATTCTGTTTTGGATTTCATTAATAAGAACTTAAAGCTGATTTGCCAGAAATTAATGTGATACGTACAGTTGTGAAACCTTAATAATGATAGATTTATTGTAGTATCAGTCTAATTATTCAGGCTGTTGTGAGGAATTAATATTTTTGCACTTTGATCAAGATTTTCAGAAGTAATAAGTGATACAGGGTATTTATGTTGACATCTTTTGGAAAAGTTCCTGTTTATTCAGAAAATGCTGAGCAATTACCATACACTTTTAAAGTATAAGAACTCCTGCATCCCAGAAGGAAGCTACATAAAAGTCACATATAAGATTTAAATGTTGGAGTCAAATTGTAATTCTCACATCATTACATTTAATTTTAGAAGTTCCATTATTTTAACTACATAAAGGTGAAATCTATGGAAAGGGTCTGTAAACAAAAAATGATGCATCAAGGGCAATAGAGTCAAAGGCAATGAGATTTTTCTTGTCTGATATTGTGTAGGATTTTAATACTAAATGTTCACAATCCAGTAGAAACCATGGGATATGCTAATGATCATTATGCAGATGTGGTCAAATACTTGGTGTAGAATTCTTCAGTGTCTGGGGTTTAACTAAACAGATTTTTTTTCTCATCAAAAATAATTTTTCTTGATTTTGCTGATTTACTTTGTTTTGTTACAAGGCAGATGCAGAAAATTTTCAACAGAAATTTTGGAATTTAGGGTCACAATTCTATTATCAACAACCATATACTTTACCCTTCATTTGCCGGGGGGAAGGGAAAAAAAAAAAAAGGTAGACCTTCATTTCAATTAAAATTTAATGTTTTTATCTTAATTACAACCAGGTGGAGCCAGAGCTGAAGGTACACTAAAGGATGGTCACTGTCTCTCCTGTGCTTCCTCCCACCACTCAGAAGGGATGACTCTGAGAATATGGTGAGGAGCCAGTTTTTAAGCAAAGGAATGATACCAGAGAAGGAAATAGGGATCCAGGGAAGTAATGAATTACATAAAATAAGTATCGCATAG
Source organism: Recurvirostra avosetta (assembly GCA_004023745.1). Taxonomy (NCBI): domain Eukaryota; kingdom Metazoa; phylum Chordata; class Aves; order Charadriiformes; family Recurvirostridae; genus Recurvirostra; species Recurvirostra avosetta. The sequence goes on along the minus strand of SAYO01011714.1, from coordinate 41,791 downwards.
GTGAAACAGGAAAGACTGAAGGGATTCATATGGAGAGGTAATCCATACCTTTTATACTTTATGAGGAAAATTGTCTCATAATGAGACTATTTTTTCCTGAAGTAATTACTGTGCTAGTGAAAAATGACAGGATTAAGCAAGTAAATTTCTTCTTGTATTGTGTCAGTTCAGTGGTGGCAGTGATACAGTGAACGTATCCGGTGCATTCAATGTTTCACCTGTGATGTGGAGAGATTCAAGTGTTGTAACAGAACTGGACTGATCTTTTGGGATGTTGGTGGGAAGGTGGAGATGAACTTGTCAGAGTTGCCAGAGTACCACAATAGCCTTTCCCATTTTGTAACATAGATTGCGCTCTGCCCTTGGCAGTGCTAGGGTTGTAGGCAAGAGCTTACTTAGCTCCCTTGCAGACTTGGGAAAGAAGATTGTACCATGGACAGCCCTTTTTACTGAGGCAAAGTTTATCATTTTGCTTAAAACGTCACATAAGGGAGAGATGAACACAATCACTCAGGAGAGTGAATAAAAGCTAATGAAAGATGATTAATAAAAAAATCTGAGATCTGTATCTCTGTTCATTCACGCCTTACCATCTTTTATCCACACATTCTTTCCAGCAGTTCCAAAACTCCCACGCTTCATTCTTCCACCTTGTGTACTGGTCCAATGTTATTCCTCTCCATACCAGATAGTGATCGTAATTTATGTATTATTTGTCTTTTTGCATATGGCTTTTGGGTATAATACCAAATTTGTTCAGTAAATGTAGTAAAATGTATTTGAGCTGCTACAAATAGAAGCCATTATAAAAATCTTATAAGAATGATAATGAACCGGAGGAGGTTTGTGTTTTCTTTTTTCTTTTCTTTCTAAATAGCATTTAGGTGTGTTGAACTTGATAAAGAGGAGATCCTGTTTGGCGGGTACTCTGCTGTTGCAGTTTCTGAAAGCCATGGGAATGAGGGAGGGCATTGCAATTCTATATATAAAGCATCCAAGCTTGAAGAGGTAAGCCTAGAAAGTGCCAGCAGCGGCACTGCCTATTTGGAACAGAGGAGAGCACTGAAAAAACTCTCCAGTTAGGGCATGCATCATGTTTCCAACAGTAATACTGCTCATCTTCTGCAGTTTTCTGCAATCTGCCGGTAAGTCTAAAATGCCTGTCTTCCTCTTGGTATATGATTTGAAAGAAAATACGGGTGTATTGAAACAAAGTGAGTGACTCCATTGTAATATTACAACACATGAGGTTCAGGTCTTGCCCTCTTTCCCACAAACATGAGAATTAAGTTTATACGTTTTCTTCTCCCTCACTGCATCTTAAAACACAACTGTATATTTAATAAATTCATCACTGAAGTAGAACTATTCGTTAACTTTTCTTAGAAACATGGTTACTGATTTGTTGGATCATTCCATAAAACTGGTTCCCTAGATACAAGGAGTATTTTTTAATGGACTTATGTTGTGTTTCCAAGTTGCTGAGTGCCTTCATCTTTCAGATGTTCATGATATAGTGCTCTAGTGATGTTATTGTGGAAGCTGTGTATCTTCTGTGTAGAGTGATGATCAAAACCTTTTTCCTTTGTTATGCAAACTGCAAAAAAATATTTTAAGTATGAGCTGTGTGATGGCATTACTTTTTTGAAGAATGATGTGATAGAAAGGATCCTGTGCTGGAAAACAGGCAAATGATTCCAGTCTAAAAATTTTACATGACTCTTAAAGTATTCCTCCATATATTATTCAATATAATTCTTTAGTCTTTTAGAGAGGTCTGTCTTACTTTTTTGATCCAACCCATCTGAATATCAGATGACTGTGTAATTTTTTAAAAAGACTTGACAAGTAAGTTCATTGACTCCATAGCTACTCTGCCTTCTTACTAATTCCTCTTCCTGTAGTGTTTTCAATGGATTCTTTGAGAGTAAGTCTTTTTTGCCATGGTTTGGCATTGCTTAAGATAATGGTTGCTTTTTATCTCTTCTGTATATTCTTTGTAATTATCCATTGTTACAGTTCTGATGTCAAGAACAGGTTGCAAGCTGCTAAAAAGCATACTTCACTTGCTTTAGTTTGAACAAAGTTAAATTTATTTCTATGGTATTGTTTACTACATTTAATGAGCCATATAGCTCAAATTGCACGAGGACATGTATTACTCTTAAATCACCGACTTAAACTGTAGCGCTAAAAAAAATTAAAATATAAGCAGCTGAACCCTTTTGTAGACTCTCAGAGCCAATTTCTAATCTCAACTATATTGTTATAACTCGGGTATTAGCACCATTGTAACCAAGATGAAGTCAAATACCTGAACGTGGGTCCTAACCCCAAATGCAGATGCCTGCAAGTTCTTTATCTATATGAATTCCTATATTAGATGAGTAGATGTATTATTATAAATACTAATATTCACAATCAAATCCCGAATTACTGTCAACCCCTACTCAGCCACAAGCTTTATGTATAAACTTGGCAATTACAAATGCGGTCTCATCTATAAAGGACTGTGTTGTCTAGGATGGAACTTCAGTTGAATTTAAACATAAAAGCCTAAAAGTAGGATCTAGGAAATTCTTTGGGATGTATCAATATTTTGGGGCATTGAAATGCCATACGAGGTTGGAAACTATGAAAACCAATAGAGAAAACCAATTTTGTTAAGTAAGATTTTGAAATCAGACAATTTTTGGAGGCATATCTGAACTATAGGAAGTTGATCTGTATGGTCTAAAACTGGCCAACATGCAGGATGCTCATTGTTTTGAACTCTAGACACAAATCTTGTCTCTTCAGAATGAATTAAATCAAAGCAAGGCTTCCAATTCTCTTTATGGATCTGCATCCAAATTCCATACCTTGAGTCTGTCTCTGACTAGAAACGTGAATATTCATTGTAATAACATATATTTGATATGAAGTCTGATGAAAACTGGAAGACCCACTTCCTCTTTCCCTTGATAGTTCAAGAAAACCAGTAAACATGCATTAGCCAATTTAAAAAAAAATAAACTAAAGAAGTTTAAAACAAGATTAAAACTGTTAGTTCTAGCTTTTACTTAATAAGAGATGCTGATTCATTGATTAAATTGAGGCTTCACCACTTCAGCTATTTCAATAGTGAAAATTGTGCAGAGATCCTTAAGAAATCTTTATGTACAGTTGTGATGTGTTTTCCTTGCAAAGTATGTAACTAGGAAGTTACCTTGATTTATGCTGTTCAAACATCTTGCTTTGCCAGAGACAAAGGGAGTTAATAATTTCGTACTGAAAAGAAATCATCATGGACATGCACAACTAGTAGTATTACAGCTATGACTCTAGCACTGCCCTTGCTGTTAAATTTCATTTTCTGCTTACATAATTTATTTTAAAACTCTTGTCTTTTCCAGAACTTCTGACATTTCAACATTTGTTTTTGTCCCAAATGAAAAGATTAAAAGTGAACCCTTTACAGAGCAGAAATCCTAAATTGTTTCTGTTTGGAAGTACAAAAAAGATTTTATTTCAATGTTTTACATCAAACAGAAATGTTTTATTTTCATTCATTTAGCTGATGTGAAATACTTTGGTTGAAGTCATTACAACATAAAATTGTACTTTCCCATAGGGATGTCTCATAGTAACTGTAGTATAGGAACAAAATTACTTATTTCTTCACAGTAAGTCGGGTTCCCTGTCTGGATAGTATTGCTGTCATGAATTAGACAGACTGACTACACAGAAACTGCATTTTGACAGATACAATTCTCAAGAAAGTTGGGCCAAGTAGAGTAGGAATTAAAAGTAAAACTTCCTTTATCTGAGAAAGGTGAAAGTCTGTTTAAAGGTCTATTGAGCTAATTCAAAATTAAGTATTTCATGTCAACTCAAAATCATCCCATTTCTCAAAGGAAAACTGTGCAGTAATAGTAAAATGTCAGTACAGAAGATTTCAGTAGTTTAGAAATCTCATTTACCACTAGGACAACCTTTTCAGTGGAAAATTCCTAAATGTTTGCTAGATACAACTTCTGCCTGGAGCCATAGGTCTTGCTGCATCTATACAATCTGCCATTTCATGTGGTTGTGAATGGTTAATAACATTGCCAGGATGATTTTACTAATCTCTTCAGAGTTTAGTGTGAGAAAAAGAATGTAAATGCTGAGAATAATTACCATACTGTAATTAGTTTAATAGTTTGATCTGACAGGATACAGACTGATTGGCAGATAGTCAGCAAATGGCTCTGCATTTGTTTTACTAACCATTCTTTGAACAAAATATTAAAGTGGATTTCATATCCTCAGTTATTTTCAATATAACCTCCAACCTTTCAACACACCTCCATGTAATCCAGGATGATTATTACATTCAGTTTTTTTAATCTAGATATAAAACATGGGGTATTTGTAACAGCTGGAGGGAGCTGTTACACACTATTAAATCCTATTAATGTATTGTTCATAGTTTGGGATTAAACTGTAGCGATTCCAAAACTGTTAAACTAACAAGAATGTGTTGTACGTTGTGCTTTTGAGTTTCATTTTTTGTTTGTAGAGCACTGTCCCACTGAAATGGACACAATATCTAGGAAGAAGGATAGAGGGAATACATCCCACTGAACTCCTGCTTTGGCATTTACACCACAGATATTCACCTATGGTTTCCTTTACACCAATGGAGAGAAATAAAACTTCTGTGTATAATCCATTTGTTCCATTTTAGACACATATTTTGCAAGTCCAATTGTACTCAGTAAATTTGTATTTACTTTCACAGCTTATGCAAAGAGTCTAGACACCTGACTGAGATGAACGTCATTTAAAGCTACTAGAACAACATTTGGGGTGGGAGTACTTCTGCCACTGAACTTACATCCTTGATTTTTTTCCCTCTCTGTCTAGATATTCATTGTATGCAATTCCACCAGGATCGTATTTTAGCTCTTAAAAGCTTAGATCAGTTTATCCAGATAATGCCTATTTCAATAAGTATTGTTTCAGAGAAGAACTGAGGCATAAACTGGTGGGAAAGTTGGAGATGTCTGTATCTCAGATTCAAAGCAAAGGCATGTGCTGAAACTCTTACTCTCCAAATTGCCCTCTTGTGCCTTAATCTAGACTTACATACAAGGCAGAATCTCACCTGCTTTCCTACAATCCTTGCGATACCGCATGATAAGTATTACCTCACATTCAGCAGCACAGTGTGGAATTGGGTAGAGTCTATTACAATTGGTGAGCTCCCTAGGGGCTTTTATTCTCTTCAGTATATAAGGAGGCAACAGAAGCCTGCAGAGCTCTAGTGTGTATATAGATATGTATGTAGACTTGGCCTGGCTTATGTGATTAATGAAATCTTCTGCCATAATATAGCTTCCTATTTTCTCTGTTGCAAAAGATTCTAAACATATAATAGAGAATTATATGGTTTCTATGGGATATTTGCTCCTGCTATCTAAGAAGCTCTGGATCTGAGAAACTTTAGAAATTAATAGCATGCTTCTGAAGCACCCCGGGTTCTTTTTCTTACAGCTTGCTTTGGCTGTTACCATTCAGCTACTGACTCTATGAAAGCTCACTCTGTGCATGCTCCACCTCTGTCCCTGCACAGGGCTCACTGCTTGTACATTGGCTGTGGTGGCCCTTTTCAACATCTATCTTACTGTCTTCACACTTTGGGCAGGAAGCAAGCTGCTAGGCAAAAGAACTTTTAAGTACGTATGAGGATGTGGTGCAGTTGTGGACATGCAGTAGGTCTGGGTCTGTGACAGAAGAGGGACCACAGTGTACTCCACATTTGCTAAACATTCCTTGGCTTCTCATAAACAGAACAGGCTTTGTGAAGAAGTGTGTAGAAGGGAGCAGGTAACAGCTTTCGTCATTCTGCCTTAATGTGGACAGAAAAAGCAACAACTAGGCCTGGGGATTTCCCACTCTTCAGCTACAGATTCCATGATTCTTGTGAAGAACACACACGACATTACTTTTCCCATATTTTCCCAGTTCTGGCTGTTCCCTCCACTACTTCTACCCAGATGGTGCAATAAGAATCCAAAAACGCAAGGGAAGATTTATCCCACATTCTTTTAATGAGGAACATAGGATTTGAGGATGAGGTACAGGAAATCCCATATTGCATATGATTTCTGGCAGCTTTTGGTAACATTTTAGCAGTTGCAGAAGAATTTCTTGTTTCAGGCTGAATTATGTGGTTTTCCACTTGTATGGCAGGGCACACTTCATATGTGCTGACCTTGCTTTGACCTGTACCATGTTTAAAAATAAGTAAATAAATATACAAATATTCAGCTTGCTTGTGCTCAGAGGATAACTTCTTCCTGTTATCTTTTTGCTTTCACAGCTTTGGAAGGAAATTATTTGCCCCACTTTTTTCTCCAAAAACAAAAAGAATCTCTGCAAAGAAGTAAGTGCCCGACCTGGTATTTAATATTCACGTTGCAACTATGAGTAACAACTATGAGGAACAACTCCATTCAGCACCTAATATCTAAGCATTCCATATTGCAGAAGACACTGTACAAAACACATAATAAAAATAAGTGCCCGCCTCAAGGAGCATATGTTTTAAAGCATTATATTTAGAAAATCCGGATGAAGAGTTTACTTACAAAAAGGTGGTAAAATATGTTGTCTTGCTCTGGTAAGTTTTACACTAACTGGAAAGTGATTTAGTGTGCCATGCTGAGGTTTTGATGCCTAAGGATAGAAACTGTGAGCAGTTTAGTAGCCTTCGACATTTAGAAATTTGCTATTGAGGTCATTCGTGTGATCTGTTTGATTTTCATTTCTGCAGATTACTGCCTAATATTATCTAAGAATTTAGGAAATAGATTCTTTTGATGCTGCAAAATCCAGGAAATTAAATAAAGCTCATTCTCCATATAGGCTAGGCCTATAAGATTATTTTAAAGATTGCAGGTTAAGACAAATTTACATGCAAGTGAAAGATCAGAGCATGAAATAGTTCTTCCTCACCTTTATAGCCAGCAGCCAGTGGGGATTCAGGGTATGGACAGATCTCTGCTTCAACATCCAGCTGTGCCAGCTGAAGGTATTTTTGCCACAGCTCTGGTAGTTTCCCAGAAGTTTTCCCTTAACTCCTAAGAATGGCTTGTGTGTATGCACCCAAATCTGTAAGCAAAATTAACTCCAGCCACCTACTTACTGCAAATTTGTGCTAGTCCTTCTGAGTCAAAAAAATACAAAAGACAGTGAGATACTACTATCTTACATGTGTAAAAATGTGTGCCATGCCAAAGCACAAAATAATTAGCATATTATAGCTTTAAAGTGCTAAAAATATTAGCTACCAGAAATACTGTTAGAAAGGCAGATATAATTCAAATGTTAACTCATAATTAAAATGGTCACTTTTGACAGCAGTGATTATGGTATTTTCTGTTACAAAGAAATTTCACTTTGATTCAAAAGGAGGCTGGAGAAGTACTTGGAAGCCAGAGCGCAAGGGGAGTAAGACAAATCCCAATAGCCTCACAAAATCCCCTGAACTGAAAATAATTGGAGACTGAGAGAGTATCTGGAGAAGTATACGTGCTGGACCTGATGGTACTCTTCCCTTGGACAGTCTCTTAATGATCACTGCTGGAAAACAAAACAAATGAGCCAAGTCAACCCTTGGTCAGAACCAATACAACTTTCCACATGTTCTTTTCTGAAAAAATGTGAGGCACTGACTTCAATTTAAATGTAATTCACTAAACATTTAGTTTTCCACATCATGACAAGAACGAATAACTGTCATCATGCTAGCATGATATAGTGTATTTTATAGGATGTGCTGTTCCTCTGCTAAGATAGGATACAGAAGGCATTAACCCTTCTGAAAACACACAATTTTCACTAGATCCTTTCTAAAATAAATGTGGATATCAGTCCTAGTATTCTGAACAATTTTTCTATTATATTCTTTTTACAGACATTCTTCTTAGTAATCCACAATCTTGATGTTTTACATTAAAATACCATGCTTTATGGTTGCATACCGTTAAAAAGCAACTCTGTGTACTCCAGAAGCAGCTGCATTTCAGTGGTTGACAACAAAATTCTTAATCTAGTTTGGGGAAAACCAGAGGTGTAGAACAAAAAGGAATTATATAAAATGCAAATTTACTATTTGCATTTCTTTAGGATGAAGAAGCAGGGAGTGGCTTGAATTACGTGAGGTCTCATTCAGCATAAACATGGAAAAGCTACATGGAGTTCAACCTAAAAATAGTTGAGCACTTGTGATCAGCCAAAAAAAAAAAGTAATATTCAGCAACTCACCTCTGTATTCTGTCTGTTCTTACAACAAGAGGAACAGTAAGACATGGATATACACAAATTAAAAGGAAATCCCTAGATATCACTTAATAAAAACTGAACTCAAAAGGCAAATATATAATCTAGTTTTAAACTTTCTTGAATTATTGACATTCCCATTTGTTATTTTTCACTGATAAGATTTAGATAAAAACAAATACACTGAAGACACTCCTATATTTATAGAAAGGGGCACCTATTGCACTCTGACCGTTGTGCAAGGCCAGGTAACCATTCCTTGGCACACTCTAAAAAAGCTGGTCAGTATCACTTAAGCACAATATATTAAACTAGCTGGAATTGGGCATAAAGGATCAATGATAACTATTAGCCAATTCCTATTTTCCAGTCAGACGTTCGGGACAGCACAGAAGTATGGAAGAGGAGTACTTTTTGCCAACAGGTAACAGCTCATTGGGAAACAGTATTTTCTACGTGACCTGAAAAAAAAACAGTAGCACTCTGTAGTCATTTGATCACTCTTTAAAAGTAAAAAAATGTTTTGTCTTTAAAGCAGTGACTATAAATTGCAGGTAGACTTTGCTAAATGTACCTGATCCTTTATGCTTCTAAGACATATTCTAAGACACCTGAGCTTCATATAACTCCATAAGCAAAAATAATTGAAAAATGAAAAATAACAATCTGAGTCTGGAAATATATAACCAAGGACATGATTTTACTTACTTCAGAAATTCTATCAACTTCAGAGGGACTGTTCAAATGCTTTAAGTAGGTACAGAAATATCTAACATCAAGCGCTGGAGTTGTATCTCTTTTAACATGATTCATTTCAACCTCCTTAAATCTGTCCATTCAGATGAAAAGTGATTGCTTTTTATAAACGAAAACTGATTAAAACATTCCATATATTTACAAAGCTGGCTGGAACTTTGTCACACAAACACAGAGCCAAAAAAAGTTGGGCTTTGAAGACTGTCTTTGGATATCTAATGTTCTGACTATGCAATGAATCACGATACAGTAATGTCATAGATAGCTTCATAAATGTTGTGCCTGAGACATTAAAGGTCTCTCCAGGTCTCTCCAGTAGCAAACTGTCGCCTTTGCAAACAGATTGAGCAGACTGAAATACGAAGATAAACCTTTATATTACCCATGAAGGAGATGGCAGGGTGTTTCCCAAGCCAGGAAGCTAGGGAGCTCTCTTCTGCTTACAGTAAATACGAATATTGCTCGGACTCCAGCTATTGTTTCACTTCCTGACTGGAGACAAAATTTTGAGGTCACAAAAAAAATAATAGCTAGGATGTTGTTTACATAATTAATCTGAGTAGAAACTTACTAGCTTTTTGTGATATTTATATTTGAAAAGGCAATTAAAATGAGCAAATATGCTGTTCGGAGACCTAAATCCATTTTCCTCTTTCACTTTTATAGTTTTGAGCAAGGATTCCTGTTCTACCTGGGGTGGAGGGCATTTTTCAACCTTTGATAAATACCAGTATGACTTCACTGGGACCTGCAACTATATCTTTGCTACTGTATGTGATGAAACCAGCCCAGACTTCAACATTCAGTTCCGCCGTGGGCTGGACAAAAAAATTGCGAGGATCATTATTGAGCTGGGACCTTCTGTTGTCATTGTTGAGAAAGGCAGCATTTCTGTCAGGAGCGTTGGGTAAGATTCTGCGATCAATGGGAAAAAAGTGTTTAAAGAAGGCAAGGTGTTATAAAGCAGTTGCACTAAAGAAGACTACTTTGTATCAAAAATTAGTTAACAAATTACAGAAGTTAGCACCCCTAACTGGACTCTACTCCTCTTTCTTCCTATCAAGCATTCACACTCTCTAGATAAGTACTTCATTTGCAGTTATTTGAATCAAGCTTAGAGTACATTTGTATAGGCAAAGGGATAATAACGTAACCTCAGACCAAAACAATTCTCACATGGAAACTAGAGTCTCCTAGATACTACCAGTCTGCTTATGCTTATCTCTACTACAAGCACAGATGAAAAGGCTTATACCTTTTAGTAGGTATTAGCTGAAATTCCTGTGTTTTGCTTAGAGTCCATGTGCTAAAGATAACACATATATAGGGTACAAGAGAAACCTTGAGCTATACAACCAACAGAGAAATATTGGAGGGGCTTACAAAGAAGTCCTTGTGTATGAGACCACTGACTGTTCACATTATTCCAAGGATTGCTGTGTCCAGAAAACTGTTTTTTGAGGAATTACACTGAATTACCTTTGGGTTCTGCATCATTCCTTCTTCTGCACAAATTGCTCCTATACAAGGAAATTTCTCCAGGGAAGTTTTCAGCATTTTTATCAGATAGGCAGTGTTGAATTTTTGTCTGTGAGTACAGGTGGATATGGGAAACAATTGACTGTGGATTGTCTGTATCTTATGCTTACCTAGTTACAATAACCATCATGAAAAAAAGACAACTTGCAGCTATACCTTAATTTAGCAAACTGTAATTAGAAAAACTTCCTTTATTAGTTTATGTTCCAGGAAAAATATATAAATCTATGGACCTAACCCAATGATCTGCATTTTAAATTTTTGTCCTGCATTCACAAGTACCAAATGCCAAGACTGACCTGGTGCAGTGTTGCACGTAACCCTGCTTCAGGTGGAAGGCTGGCCTGGGAAACTTCAGAAGGTCCCTTCCAACCAAATTCTTTATGATTGTATCAGATACTTACTGAGTACTTAGCAAAATACATTTGTTCTTTAATGTTGTTTGTAGCATTAGAATACAGCTGCAAGGATGAAAACCTAATTCTACTGCAACATTTCCATTTTCAGTTTCTCTAACCTTATCAATTTTTAGTCATAGTAATAATTCCTACATCACCAGGCTATAGTCCATAGAAGCTCTTCAGCATAATCAACAACAGTTCTACCATACAAACTGTGCTGTTACAAATTCTTGAAACATCTAACTATACCCTAATAAAACCAAACCAAGTGAAGATACTAAGTCCTGTGCAAACATTTTCACTAGTACAATGAGTATGCAACTACCTCCTGGTGATTCTTGTATGAAACTGCTGACATGATTTCCAGTCAACATAAATTTTAATTTATCTTAAAATGTTACAGTTACAAAGGAAAAAAAAATATATTTCATGTTGCTGCAATTACTCATATTGTATGTGTACTTTATCTAAAGAAGATAACTAATACCTGCATAATATTGGTATGAGGTCAGTTTCTCTTCTCATCATATTACAGTGTTATTAAGTTGCCTTACACCAGCAATGGAATTCAAATAGCACCTTATGGACGCAACATCCGTCTGGTGGCCAAGCTGATGGAGATGGAGCTAGTTGTGATGTGGAACAATGATGACTATCTCATGGTTAGTAAAATGTTCTCATAAAGCAGAAGAGAAAATTCTCACTAACTTACTGGAATGACAAGATCTCTTTAGACTTTTTGCATGTGTTTACTATTTGGATATTTATTCTTTTCCTGCTTCATCCATTTCTCTTGAAATAAACAACTTTGCTTTTTATACCTGTATGTTCCTTTCACTTCCAGCATTGGTAGTTAACTAAAGCCACTGATGTTGAGATTTATGGATGCTTTCACAGACTTTAAACTTCCCTCGGGCTATGCCAGCAGCTACAAAGTTTTGCTAAAGGGTTGTTGAAGATGTTTAAAGCTGTGTAAAATTTAATAGTGTATGCCATAGTGTTGCTATTTCTACTGTGCTTCGCCTGGACATCTTCTGGTTTCAAACATATGGTGCTCCTACCAGCTCCTTTGTTTCTTTCTTTCTTCTGAATCTTTTCATGTTTTCCCTTGAAAATCCCTGATATATTTTAAAGAGGATACATTTTCTTACCATGACCTGTGATAGTAATGCCACAAATGACACTGAATTGTAAATTGGTAAGTTTGCTAAAACAGGGTGATTGTTATGTAATAACTTGTTTGGGAGATTTACCAACATTACTATCACAGATATAGCAGGAAATGCTACTGTGATGGTTACACCCTGTATTCTACATGTAGTCAGATTATTTCCTCTGATCTAAAGTTTTCATAATAATTCATTGATTGTAGCCAGCAGTAATATTACCACTTTACTCTTCAGAGCAATAGACAATTGAATAACCTTGTTCTGATAACAGATTTTCTTCCTGTAACTTTCAATTTCTTAAGAGAACAAACCTAAAATTTGTGCTCTGTCAACGAAGATATGAGCAAGAAAGCATCATCATTTCCTTTTCTATATTTTGGCTCCTTAGAATATTATTCCTTTCAATTCTCTGCAAATGTCTTAGAATCTTATTCTTTTATTAAATCAAAAAATCATAACAATCACTATTTGCCTATTGGGAAAAGAAGTTACTGCTTCCAAAACTTTTCCTCCAATCAAGTCACTGAAATTAATGAGAAGGATCACCTTTAATTGGATCCTTGAATTGAATTTGTTTGAGAAAGGTAATTCTGCATAGATAATTTTACTTAGGGTAATCCTTTTAAATGTTCTCTTTTATTTTATTTTAGGTTTTGACTGAAAAAAAATATATGGGAAAAACCTGTGGAATGTGTGGAAATTATGATGGTTATGAATTGAATGAATTTGTGAGTGACGGTAAGATCTAAGGACAGCTCAGATGGAGGGAGAACTAGTTAAACTGAGTCAAGGTGGAAATTTAATGCTGTGTTAACATTGCTCTGATGGGTGACGTATGGTAATAGGTCACCAACATACCTATCATATGGTTATGCTACACAATATTATTTGATGATGATAATATTGTGGGTTCCTCAGCCAAGTGATAAGGACTCTTTTATACTTTAGAAACAGATGGTAAGGATCACGTGCTCTCTCACCTAAATTTCAGAACAGTCTAGATTCATAGCAAGGCACAGCGAGGGAAATGGTTACATTAGGCAGAAGAAAGAATGAGGCTATAATAAAAAAAACAAATGTAGTGGACAAGAACATTAACAAGTAGTGTGTCCCAGTACAGGTGGATCTTTAGAACAGACTGGTGCTGGGGACTTGACATCTGCGCTGTATGTGGTTTGGGGGGTTCACTTCAGAGTCACTCTAGTCTGGTCTGTTGAACTAATGCTCATTAGCAGTTGGAGCCTGCTACACATGCTCTTGGAGCACATCTTCTGGCTTGTTTTCATCATAAAGGAACCCTGTGTGCCACGACCACTCCACAACAGAAATCAAATTGTACAGAGTGGTGATGTTTGGAAAATTTGCTTTAAAAGCACATCGCTAATCTGAACTACAGTGTTAGTGTGGAGACATTAAATTGCACAGTAAACTAGTCTTAAATCAACACAGCCAGATGCAGTTTTCTATGCACATCACAGAGAAGAGTTCTAAAAAGTATACAAAATTTTTTGGGTTGTGACGAGTTTAACCCCACACGTAGGGGAAAACGGAAGAATGAAGGATGAGGAGAAGAGGCATGAATTAGCTGCTGGCAAAAGATAACACAGCTGGCAGATAAACAGTAGCAGCTGTGTATGCTTTACTGAACAGACTCCAAGTCAAGAGCAAATGAGGTAGTTGTTATCATCAGGAAGTTTAATTAGTAGGACCTCTCGCAGTCAAAGAGTAGAATTTGAGTTTTGTTACATCACAGCAACGATTAAACAAATCCATGTGGGCTTTTTCCTGACAAATTATAATCCTTCAATTTACAGGTAAATTGCTGGATACATACAAATTTGCTGCATTACAAAAAATGGATGACCCATCAGAGATCTGCCTGTCTGAGGAGATACCAGTTTCCACCATTCCTCACAAAAAATACGTAAGAAAGATCTTGGCTTTTCTGCAGCATGGTTCTTAACAGTGGTGGGAAGATAGGTAGAAACCAACAACAGAGAGGCAGCGGTTTCATAAAACTGAATTCCATGAAAATGGATAAAGTCAAAATTTGTATAGCATGATATGAGAAATATTTTGAGTGTCTCATGGCTGGATCTTCCAAGCTGAGGTAATGGGAACTCCATAATTTCTCTCAGCAACCTGTTCTTTTTTTCTACCTAGGAAGTCATAAAGTCACCACATACCTAGTGGCAAGTACTCATTGCTATCCTCTAAAAAGCATTTCACTTCACATAGAATGATTATGCTCTTTGGTTCCACTTTACTTCCTCACAAGAACATGATCTTAGTTTGCAATTCTCATGTACTTGTTTGTATACAGCATATAGGTTACTAGTAACTACAGAATGCTTAACAAGTTTTCTTCTTTTTTACTTAATAGTCTCATCTTATTTTTCCAGCAACCCAAGAATCTCTTAGTTTGAACATAGAAACCATCCCTCTTGCTAAAAAGTTTGGCTTTCATAGTACACAGGAAGAGCCAAGTAGAATCCTTCTGAGATTCTCCTTTTCCCAGAAGACAAAAACAGAGAAACAGTAGTTTTGTAGCAACTCTCTAACAACACAAGCAGGAATAATGAACAGGAGTTTCTGTGGGTCCTGTGAGGAAGATACTTTTCTGAAGAAGAGGGTTGTAAATATTACTTGTTTTCACACTGAAAAATTACTTCAGTCTGGTGGAGAACTTTTGTTGGCTGGGAGGTTTAACCTTTTTACATTGTTTCTCTTTGAGACCACGTACTGCAGCAGGTAACCTGGTAGGCAATACAAGCATATCAAATGTTTGCTCAAAGGGCTATGAATGTTGCTGTCTTCACATCAGGGATATTTGTCCTGGAACTGAATCTGCTGGAGACAACATACTCCCTGTAATGTTCTCAGACGTTTTTAGGGGGATTGATTTTGAACTTAAGGACAAGTGGAACTAATTCAATGTATCAATGTCCTTCTATCCTACAATGGACTTACATTCCCTTCTATTTGTGAATTTCTCATGCATTTTAAGTCAAATACATGTTACTAAACTATAGGGGGGAAAGGCAAACAAACCAACAAGAAAATCACAACTAGAAGCGATATATTATTGTAGTTTTCACATGGAGGAAACTACCAGGAACAATTTTCTTTCTCTTTTTGTTTAGGCTATGATCTGCTCTCAGCTACTTAACTTGGTGTCACCAACCTGCAGTGTGCCAAAGGATGGGTTTGTCATTCGTTGCCAGCTTGATATGCAGGACTGCAGTGAGCCAGGACAAAACAATTGCAGTTGCTCTACTTTGTCAGAATATTCAAGGCAATGTGCTATGTCCCATCAAATGGTGTTCAACTGGCGAACTGAAAACTTCTGCTGTAAGTTCAAATATTTTATTCATAGGTGATTGTACTTAACCTTGCTATATCGTACATAGAGGCAGAATGATGATTAACTACAATTTAAATCAACTGATAGAAAAGTCTCTACCATCTTGAATCAAACAAATTATTCTCCTAAGAAAACAACAGTGGTCTTTGGTAAAATGTTAAGGAGAGCATGGAAACCTCAAAGGACAAGGAAGAAGGATGAAATGTAGCTCTTACATCTTGATCAGTGACCATAAAAGAGAGAAACATCCACCAAGTGAAAACTGTTGAATTTCTCAGACTTCCAACAGGAAGCTGTTCTCTCTTAGTACATTTTTTTCATTACTGTACTAAGCAAATTAGCCAGTGAAGAGAAAGAACTTTTAAGTGGCCTCTGAAGTCTCTGAACCTTTTTACTAACAATTGCCATAGCCCCTTTTATTCACAGGAGATTTTCAGTAATCCTTTTTCAGATGTTCAACTTTCTTCATTGCAACTACTGAAAAATAAATAGGAAGTAAATACGAAGCAAATCTTTCATTACTCTCTAAGCTGTACCTGATTAGACACACTTTTTTTCATGTATCTGTTATCAAAGTTCGGATTCACTTTTTGCAGTCTTTTTGAATCCACCTGAAATCTATAGTCAGTGTTATATAGCAGGATTCATTGTTTTATAACAGAATATGGTCATCATAAAAAAGGTCAAAAGTAACTTAAACTGATGTTGTTATTTCTAAAGCAACTCACACATTAAATTATCAGAAATGCAGCTCATGTCAAAAAAGAGAAGCTTTCAAAATGACCTTGCTTAATATGATACTGTCCTTATCTTTTATATGAATATATGGTCATGCGTAGCAAATTCATAAAATAAATTTATTTGACAGGAGTGTATTTCTCATTGTCTCTTGATTCCTAGTCTGTTTCAAAAATCTTTAAGATTGTCTGCCATTTAGATTTTAACATAAGAATAGTGAAATCCCGGATAAATTATATTCCTGAAGTCATTGTTTAACTTGCCATAGTCTATCATCTCAACATTGTTACTTATGAAGCCTTGTATCATTTTGCTCTCCCTGCATCTCCAGTGTCATATTCTTCTATTCTCCTCTTGATCTTCACATACTGGTGCCACTCTTCATTTTTGTTTTGTATTTAACATTGAGTTTTCTTTCATTATATCCTCATACTTACTGAAAATATTCCCTGTTAAGCTCCATTATCATCTTCAACACTTTAAAATTGCACTTCTTTCTAAAATAATTTTTCCCCTCCTCTTCTCCAAGGTTATCTGTCTTACATAAATTGGTAACACATTTTGTTCTTTGGTTGGTCTATAATTGGTTTTAATCCTTCAAAATTGTAAACTCTCAGTGGTATTTTATAGATTCAGATAAGTATTAGTAAGGCACTGTGTGCCTTCACAGAGCTGTACAATAATTCTTAGTAATCACAGTAAAATAATAGCCTGGTTTTCTCCAAGTCATAGCAGTTTTCATGTTGCCGGTAGACCATTACTATGACTGGTAGTAAAGTGATAAAAGGCAAAGCTTTAAAAAAAAAGAGAATGGTAACCCTTGTTTCCCAAAAAAACCCCAAAGCTGAGAATCTAAGAATTTGCAAATAAATGCCATATATACAAAGGTAACAAACCTTTTAATCTTTATTGTTTCTTTTTCTGCCTCATCTCCAACTACCTCTATTTCCCTACATCACTTATTTTCACTCTTTCAGGGAACGAAGAATCTCTGCTTGAATTCATCACATAATAAAACATATGCTGAGTTCTATGTATTAGAATTGCGAGGTAGATGCATTCTGAAAAGCAGATAATGCCTTAGAAGCAGGAACTACACATAAGATCAAGAGTTATATTCTTTAAATCATTCAAGTACTACAGCAAATCTGTAGTAGTAGTTTATTAGGCTGCAATATAGCCTGTTTGCCATTCTTCAAGCTTCTGAAAGGAGTTTCTAATAAATAAGGCATAAAAAATGAATAAAAGCTAGAGTGAATATGATGGTAATGATGAATACTCAGATGATGAACTTAGTACCCAGATGAAGCGGGATAGGAGAACCTTAGGGCCAGAAATCACAAGGTCTTCTCCACCCTAGGTGGTAGATGAGAGATTCTTCTATGTTTACGCTTTAAAAATCTTAACATTTTCACTGTTTGTTGCAGCTGTGGGAAAATGTTCTGCTAACCAAATCTATGAGGAGTGTGGTTCTCCATGTATTAAAACCTGTTCCAACCCAGAGTACAGCTGTTCCAGTCACTGTACCTATGGTTGCTTTTGTCCAGAAGGTATCGTTTCTGTATTCATCATATCCTAAATGGCCCATACAAATGTTTTTGGCATACGTCCAGTCAAGTGAAATAGAATTCTTAATGATGAACTAGCAGTGCATTTCAGGGCATTGTGCTGCTAGAACTGCCATTTCTTGGGTAACATAATAGTACTGGAGTCTTGAATAGTCATGGTCCTTAAAGATACTTGGTCACTATTTGCAAGAACAGAGGTGTGAAAGGATTTTCCTCACAAGGCCATGATATGTGATGGGATAATTATATGCTGCCAGTTTAAAGTTCTGTACTATAATATACATTCAGTAAGCTTAATTAATTTCCTATCCCAAACAGGTATCTAGCCTTTCAGGGTACCAGCAAGAGGTAGCATACCTCAGAGAAGTTCTGCAATATTATGGGTATTTTGTAAAATCCCTTTAAAATAGTTCAAGATGAACTTCATACAAAAATTGTAATTATGACTATCATTTGCATCATTTCTTGAAATTTCAGAACTGAAATATCCTCCAAGGTTACAGTGATGTGGGTATTTACATCAATATAGTCACCATTTTGTAGTAGTCAAAAGTAATGTGTTGTGAACTACATGTTTAAAGCTAGACTTAGTACTCCAGGAAACAGAATGTGTCCATTCTTCAAAATTTCCAACTTAATTACAGTGTCATACCAAAAAAAAAAAAAAAAAAATTTAAAATAACATTCAAGCTTACTGTTATCTCAAATGAAATTCAAATCTCAAATGAAGACAATTGTCTGCACTTTCATATAACAAAGTAGCCAAACGCTGTTATCATTATAAAGACTCAGTTTTATTTTAATTAAGATAAAATATCCTGCATGTTATATCTCTAATTATGGGCACTGGCTACGCAAGAATAGCATTCTCAAGCTAATTTTGGAAGGCATTCAAACTATAATAGCTTTAGTGCTAAGTAAGGATATGGAAAAGTATTTATTTTGTTTATCTTCTTTGGCAGGAACTGTTCTTGATGACATCTCAAAGAATCGAACATGTGTTCACATTAAGCAGTGTCCATGTACACTGAATGGGAAAATATATGGTCCTGGTGAGACAATGAAAGCAGCATGTAGGACCTGGTGAGTAGCAACAGGTACTTTCATGAGAGGACGGAGAGTATCCTCACCAAGTGATTGGAAAATTTAGCCTAACTTTTTGGAGGGCAGCTGCAAATGTGTCATACCATCTCTGAGGCTACCTCTTTTAAGTGCCATAAATCATATATTTGTAATTGATGACGTACATGTCTCATTTCCTGATTAATCTGTACAAATATAAACACTCCTTCAGACCACACAAAATAGTAACATTTTTATCTTCTCTGTGGAAGTGGAGGTAAAATTAGTATAAAACAAATATCCAGTACTTACAATGTCTTTCTGGCAATCTCAGCATTTCTCTTCACCAAATCAGTGCTGAAAACTAAATTTCTGTTTTGCAACATAAAATAATTACTTAAGACAATAATTTTTTAAATTTGGATTTTTTTTTCCACAAAAAAGGGGATTTTTTTGGTGTTAGTTCTCTTGCTGTCATAATTCTAATAAATAATAAATAATAATGAATAAATAATAAATTATAAATAATGGAATTTGATCCTCAGGACTGTAACAATGAATGCGCTTTTTCTGATTAATCTATTCAGGAAAGTTTACTGACAATGCATACAAGAGTTCAGCAATTTTGAATTAAGATGAACAACTTCAACTGATAGACAAAGAAAATCAAAGCATAGAAAGCATAAGGAGAAAAGTGATACAACTGACATCTTCCACTACTAGGAAGAGCCTGAGTTTTTAGAACATAAAGAAAAGAAATTTCAAAACAGTCGAAATTAAATTTCAGAATGCATATGTATGTTCACTAACCAATTTTGCATGTTGATCAGCTACAGCAAAACCTCCGGACAGGAGGATCAAATCCTCTGCTGGTGAATAGTGCCTTAGTATGAGAATAACCTTACACAGAATTTCTTGTTTTCCTCAGTAAATGTACGATGGGTCAATGGAACTGCAAAGACTTGCCCTGCCCTGGAAGGTGTTCACTGGAAGGAGGCTCCTTTGTTACCACGTTTGATTCTAGATCATACAGGTTCCATGGGGTTTGCACTTACATTCTTATGAAGGTAATTTCCTGCAGTCTAGAAATACACAATATCAAATGGATATATTTTAGTCTGTCTTTGGTTTCCTATTGGAAAACAAATTGAGGTCTTCCTATGATACACACTTATTCTACAAATCATTGTTATTCGTGGATTTTGCTTTTCACTGTTTTCCTCCAGAGTTCCAGCCTGCCACACAATGGAACCTTAATGGCTGTATATGAAAAGTCTGGTTATTCTCATTCTGAGACGTCACTTAGTGCTGTAATTTACCTATCTACAAAGGTAACTATTCCCTCCACAGGTTCTATCCAGTATTTCAGTAACCAGATTAGCAAAATAAATACTTAAAGTCATTGGTAGTAGCCTGAACTGAAAAATTATGGGGGATAGATACTAAAGATATGTTCCAGTTCATGCACACACAGTAAAGATCTCAGTTGCCATATCAACCCAGGAAGTTAGAGTACTTTCAAAGTGAAAATGGAAAGCAGTATGGAATAACGTGAGAAAAAGCTTGAATCAATCTTTTCCTATTATATAGGTCATGGACAATACAATTGCTTAAGTTAAAGAACATATGAATACCATCAGTACATGGTATTTACTTGTGATTCCATGTCCTTCTCCTACAGGACAAAATTGTGATTTCTCAGAACGAACTCCTTACTGACGATGATGAACTTAAGCGGCTACCTTACAGATCAGGTAAAGAAAAGGCAATATATGTAAAATCCAAAATTACGTTCAATGTCTATTTTACACAACCCAGCATCTTTTCTTTTGCAATTGCCAATAGCAGAGGTTTTAGAGGAAGCTTAACATCTTTCCCATTGCATCTGTACCTCTATGGAAAGTTGTGCGTGGAAGGAGAAGACTTGTAGACAAGATGCTAGAACACTTACACATGCATTAAAATCATTACTTTGCAATATCTTATGCATCAAAATCTCTATTTCTAAATATCCTTGTTCTTTTAGGAGACATCACGATTTTCAGACAGTCCTCGATGTACATTCAAATGTATACAACCTTTGGGCTGGAAATTGTAGTTCAAACATCACCTGTGTTCCAGGCCTATGTGAAAGTTGGGTCACAATTCAAAGGCAGAACCCTCGGTAAGAAATCTAGTCCCCATGTGAAGGAGAAAATGTGGGGAGTGTAATTTTGAAAGCTTAGTACTCATCCTTTAAGGAATAAACTTTCTTCTCTGGATTCAAGGAAAAATACAAAAAAAAATACCTGCATTGGAAAACTGATGTGCTAAGAATTTGAGTTTTGCTAATAAATTTTAAATGAATCAAAGAAATTAGATTGGAGACGTTTTTCATGCATAATATAATACTGTTCTTCACATATTTTATGTGTGCCTTTTTCAATATGTGCTTTGCTACACAACAAAGGGGCAACAAATTAGTCTGTGCAACAAATTAGTCTGTGTGGTCTCTACATCTTGGAGCACATGTTCTTTGACCACTGTGCACGATCACTGTAAACACAATGAGCCTAAGAATCCAAAAGCTTCTCAGCTGATAAGCACCAAGTGGAGATGTTTATGTTTATTGCACAGCAACATTAACCACAAAGGCATATCCTGCATTCTAATTATGTATAGGGAATTACAGAGAGGCTTTAGCTTTTAAAAAAGTCTAAATGTATATTCTTTGTCATTACAGATTTAATATATATAAGAAAACATATGTAACTGCAAAAGTATTTCATGGCCTTTCACTTTTACATAATCTAAAACCACTGAAAAAGCCTTTTTCTAAAAACAAGACAAAAACTTCTGTATTAATTTGTCATGGAATAGAAGTGAACAATCTTAACTTGAGAAGGCAGAGGCTCAGTGATTGAATGTGTACATAATCAAGATTTTCTGGCTACTTCACCTACAGTATTCATTGACCATTGACAATCCATGTAGAACTTCGGAATCAATTTTCTCACTATTATAGAATGAAACATAGACCATTGTGTACACATTCTTCAATTTTCAGCCATCCCTTGTATTTCTGATGTTATCAGGTTTGTGTGGCAATTACAATGGAGACACTACAGATGACTTCATGACTAGCATGGATATCACTGAAGGGACAGCCTCCCTGTTTGTCGATTCCTGGAGGGCAGGAAATTGCCATCCTGCTTTAGAGAGAGATACTGACCCTTGTGCTTTGAGTCAACTGAACAGTAAGTAGATGATCCTGTTGTAACTGATATCTCCAGCTAGCTTTGTCTGACACTTCCATGAGCCCATACCAGGGTAATGAGAGAGTTTAAGAGAAGCAGAGACTGAGACAAGTGAATATCACAAATTCTGTCACCAACAAGACATTTCTGTTTTCTAGAATACATACCTAGTTAAAGCTTATCAGATCCCATTCTAGAGATCTGGGATTGAGATGAAGAATGAGAGATTTTTGGTCATATTGCCAGTGAAATTGCAATGTCCATGGATGTCTTAGACTTGTTCAGCAGTGCTGTG